>JASSUY010032261.1:0-38096 GCA_032466535.1 Forpus xanthops
TCTGAGAACTGTGAAGTCTGGGACAAGATGCTTTGCAGCTACAACTTGTCTTGCAACTTGAGCTTGGTGAAGAAAACACAGAGAGCTGCCGGCTGAACAACCAAAAAGCTGTTAAAAGTTTACCTGGAAACGCTGAGTGGATGAATTTAGTTTGTCTCTTGATAGTCCTGGGTTATAAACAAAATTTTCTAAATATTTTTTCCCAGAGGATATTTCTCTGGGACAATTTCTTTAATGCGTTGAACATCATGACTATTTTAAACACTGATCATGTCCATAAGCTTCTTAACTTTCAATCCAGTTTTGTTTTTTACATACATATTTATCCATTCCTCATTAATCCTACTTGTCAGGAACGAACTGAATACCCTCGATTCCTTTTGTGGTGTTTGTGCACATTTATACTTTGCAGAATTGCATTACATGTGGTACATCTGGCCTCAAGGGACAAAATAAGACCCTGAATATATATTGAAAAGGAAATGAGCATAACTATTCCATGCATTCATTTTCACATTACATTTCTTTGCTAGCATTTTTTATGAACGCACCAACCATGCAGACATTTTGCAAAGCTTGAACAAAAAAAGTATCCAACCAGATTTTCATATTGCTATTTTATTAATTACTGCTTCCAGATGGGAAGATTTCTTTAGAGAAACTGCAGATGTGCCATGATCTGATTTATAGTTTTCTAGTTTGAAATAGATTTTACTCACATGAGAGTGTGTTTAATGAATATATTTCTTGTAGCTTTTCACGGGCTGCAACAATTTTGTATGTGCCTTAAATTTCTTCATTCTATGTTGTTGTGTTATCTAACTTCTTCCATACTATCACAGGGTCAGAGAATCAACTAGATTGGAAAAGGTCTTTAAGATCATCAAGTCCAACTGTTATTCCAGGACTGCCAAGTCCACCTCTAAAACATGTCACTACTTTCAGGATTTCCACAGAACAAATAATAGCAAGTTTCTCAAAGCAAACTTCCTGACTACAAACTAGTAACAATCCAGTGGAAAATACACATTTTGAAGTGGAAATGAAGTTTGTGTTAAAGCACAGCCTGTTTTATAAGCTGCGTCTTTACTTCTTGGAAACACTATGGAAGAAACCATTTGACTTTAGGAATGCTTATAGCATTGTGACATTGTGGTGTCACAGCCAGACACAATGAATAAGCATCTTGAATAAGCATGTCAGTGATGCAACCTCTGAAGGGGATAATAATTTAATGTTCCCAGAATGAATATGTTTAACAAGACCAAGCAATCTGTCAGACCTTGCTTTCTGCATCAGACAGCAATGGATGCCTCATACAATGCAAAATAAGGCAAATATAAAATGAACTCTCTCTTTTTTCCTAAAGGTCCAGTGTATTGCACTTCAGAAGTATTGAGTCCATTAATATCCTTCTGCTTAGTGAAAACTGGTATTAATGCATTCACCTAAAACCTGACCTGTCAGACAGCAGTGCTTGCTGATCTTACAGGCTGAGGTTCCACCAAACAGTGACACTGGCACTCATGGAGTAAGGGTCTTTCCCTCCCAGAGGTGCACTGCTTGCTAGATCTGTCATCCCAGGAGCAGAGAAATATTCCAAATGGCCATGATGACTCCAAGCAAACAAAATCTACAAAAACGCTACACATTTTCTATCCTGAAGACATGCCATTTCTCCCCCCCAATCAATATTGTAATAGCCCAACACTTGTATAAAGTCCGGTAGCATCTAATAAGTTTTAACATCTCATATTCTAGCGTTTGTATTTATCAGGGTTTTAGAAAGTAAATTCAGCACTTTAAGAATAATTGAGCTTAATAAGACCCTGACTTTTTTTGGCTTATTACTACAGCAATCACCCAATTTCCCAAAAGTGATAATGATCAGAAAAGGTACAACATAAAACTGAAGAGAAGGAACGACATGAAAATCATTTGTGCTCTGTGTCAGAGCTGCTAGTTCACTCACTGATGACACATGCAATTTAAGTTTCATAAAATGCAGGGAAAATATAATTAAACACCAGACTACCATCCAGTGGCAGGACACAGAGTAAATACTTGTTGAGGTAGAAGGAATGATGAGTAGAAATGTATGTCAAAGCATGCCCTGGCAGATGCCACCACAACTCATATTGTTGGATGGAGGACATATATATGCAGAATATATTTATACAAGACTTTATCTTATCCAGACTGTCAGGTAGAGCTTGTCAAATTGTTTGTGACAAACCCACTATGTAGCAGAGTTGTTTTATGCTTTCTATATCAGACTGTTCCATTAAAAAAAAAAAAGGAGCAATAACAGCAAGTAAATGATAGTAACTTTTTCTGAACAATCTGGGCTACATGTAATCACTGATGTGTGATTACAGGCATGAATTTACTCTCACAACAGTTATTCAAAAAAACCTTTACTAATAATCCAGCATGCCAAATAATAGAAGCCATGAACACAGAGGAACCAGAGTCATGCCGATGGGAAGGCTGGTGGTGAACAACATAACAGAGAGGAAAGCCCATGGTCCCCAAGTGCTACAACCTTTCGTGCAACACAATACCCTTTTCATAACTCACTTTTTTTCTATTTCCAAACAAAATAGATCAGGCAAATCATCTGCTGCAAGAACATATAGAAGATAGAGTGATAGAATGACAGTGAAAACATGCAAAATACAGGCCTGCCTGCAGGAGCCAGAGGGGAAAGTCTCTGATAGTTGGCAGATGCATAGCGTCAGCAGACAAACAAAAAGATGGGTCTGAGCAAAGATAATCTCAGCTTGATGTCAGCTGATACAGCATGGTTTCTCTGAAACAGTGATGCTCTCAGACCTTGGAATTACAAGAAAAAAAAACCCAAACATCCAGTTTTAGAAGATGGGATCCTCCCCAAATTAATGCTGAGAAGTATTAATGCCATCTGCTACTGAAGTCACTGAATAAGATGGTGCAGCATCTACTTGTAGCAAAAGAAACATAAATACAAAACAGGCTATTATTCCAGACTGAATTATTTTAAATCTTACAGCTTTACTAATAAGAAACTTGGGGTAGAAACTGATTTACTATAAAGAAACAGGAAGTACGTATGGAAATCAGAAAAAACATAAATAAAAGATCATGTGGATAACTTAGAAAATATATCTTTGGCAGATGAAGTGTTCTGACTTATTGCTTTTAACACAGCAGGATGAAATCAGTGAGATATCAATGATTATGAATTCCAGCTTGAAGGCAGCATTACAAGACTAGTATCCATCATGTCAGAATCTCTACATGATAAAGTCAACAGAGAAGTGAGACATGCTCAGGAGGTACTCACTACAGTTAGTCTGCTTTTAAATGCAATGAATCTGTTGGTCGCTTATCAACATATTTTTCATGTTTTATGTTTTTATCTGTTTCTGAAAGGAGGCAGAAAATTGCTAGTGTTATGCTGGGCAAACAACTGATAGCTGTTATACAGTATCATCTGTAAGCATGGGCACCCTCCCTTCCCAAATCATAAAATAATGTCCCTATGCATGATATTTGATTTAAGAACTATAGTAACATCTTTTAATATGACAAAGCAAATCTGAATGTTAAACCAATAGGGCTAACTCAAGATTTCTAGTACTCACCAGAAAAACCCTTCATGCCTTAAACTTATAAATTATTGGATGTTTTACTCCTTAAACTTATAAATATCACTTAAATCAAAATGAAAAGAAAACAGAAAATGTTGCGGCTGTTATGAACCACATAGTTCTCATGACTGTATGTGATCATGTCAAGCTAAACAACTCATTTGTACAAACACACTTCTTTGCCAGTAGAGGTTAAATATCATTAATAATTGCTATTTTAAGACTGTATCTTTGCTCTAATTTATTTGTCACTGTGGTACTTGTTTATCCTTCATCTACTAGTATGCTTAAAAATCAGATCTCCAGTGAGATACTGATACTGTAAAATGCGTCTGTGAAAGGCTTCAGCATATCACATTCTTTACTCCTGTGATAAAATTAGGTGACAAGGGAAGATGCTTTGAATCACTTGGGCAGGACATAGAAGTTAATGTAGTGTCTTGAGTGAACACGGAAAGCAAATTGAAGAGCTCTTATGTAAGTCATTAAAAGGACAAAGGGTTATTGACAATATTTTGTTACTTTATGTAAGGACGGAAGGTAGACAAAGGAAAAAAATCTAACTTTGATCTCACATTGATTTAATAACACTGTAGTTCTATTAATCATTGTCAGATTACTCCGGCTTCCTACAGCATATATGATCTCTGGTCCAACATCTTTTTACATATACATCCTTTTTGGAAGGTTCATGCTTTTTCACTTGCTTGGAAACTAGCAAGGTATTTTCCACTTAATTCTATATAGATTTGACTCAAATATCCTCCTACTCACTTAGAAATCAAAAGGAGTACCTTATTATCTGTAATGGCAATATGAGCTTGATCTCTAGTAGTGTTCTTATCTTTGAGCAGCATGTCTCAGACTAGTGGGTTGGAAACAGAGTATTTATCCCAAACCCACAAAACTATGTATCCTGGTTTTGTCTGGGATTGAGTTATCATCTCTTTTCAACTTACTAGCCAGTACTGTGCTGTGCTTTGGATTTAGTACAAGAATAACGTTGATAACATACTGACGTTTTAGTTGTTGCTAAGTTCTGTTTATAATGTCAAGAACTTCTCACTCTCATGCTCTGCCAGTGAGGAGAGGCACAAGAAGCTGGGGGGGGGGGTGGGGGGTGTGGTGGAAGGGGAGCACAGCAAATACAGTTGATCCAAACTAGGCAAAGGGGTATTCCACACCACAGCATATCATTCCTGGTATATAAACTTGGGGGAGCTGGCTGGAAGGGGCTGATTGCTTTTTATAGGCTGGGTATTGGTCAGTAGAGGTTTATTCCTTTTTCTCTCCGGTCTCTCCCTTTTCATTACTATCCGTGTAATATTTTATTTTATTTTATTTTTTAATAGGTTCTTATCTCAACCCACAGGTCTTTTCTTTGTCCAGTTATCCTCCCCATCCCACTGGTGAGGACTGGGGGGGAGTGAGTGAGTGGCTGCTTGGAGTTTAGTTGGTGGTTGGGGATAAACTGTGGCACTAATGAAACTGCAATGGATTTAATGACAGTATTTCAGTTGTACTCACTTTTGCAGTGTAGGCACAGTACAAGTGGGTGTTACTGCATTTTAGATGTTTAAAACTAATCGACAATAATTATACCACGTAAACCAAGGCAAATGTAGCATCACAGACCTTGTGTGAAAGTGTGTAGAGAAGAATGAAATGTTTCTGACAGCAAAAAATAGTATAATGGCTGAGTGGGATCCTGTAAGTTATGTGTGTGTGCACATGGCTAAGTGATGGTGGCAGGAACATTCCCAACAGGCCAGCAATAATGATCCATCCTAGGAATCTCTGTCTCTGCATGAACTAAAATCCAGAGTACAAACATCCAGGTAGGAAAACATCCTTAAATCCATTCCTTCCCATCACAGACCCTACTTCTTTCTCTTTTCTCTTAAGAGTGCAAAAGTCCTTCATCATCTCCATTCCCTGAGTACCCCAAACTCTTATTAGCCAAGACACTTTGGACAGTTCCTGAAAAGATTTCTTGTGTTTCTTTGACCCAGCCCTAGTGCTCTCACCTGAGTGCTCACATCCAGTAGCCATCTGAGCCCACCTCGATTGAGCTCTGCTTTGCAGAAAAAGGCTCAGTTGTAATTTTTGACAATGATTAAAATTAGCACTTCAGTTTCATAAATGTATCCAGGCAGCATTCTGTGGGAAGGAGTACAGTTATGAAAGCTTCGATGTGGAGCAGTAGGCTGGATCTTGGCCAGAAAAGACTATAAAAAGTAATAATTTTAGAAACAGGAAAAGCTTTTGGTGGCACAACATGTTTCTGACCTCATTCACATTTAGATACAGGCAGAAATTACCTGTGATTAGAATTAGTAGTTGACAATGATTATTCCAATTTTCTTAAGGAAAGAGCTAACAAAACCACTGAGTTGCAATGGTTTGATTTGTTGGCTTTCTAAAAGCAAGTTTTGTATCCTGTACTATGCAGTAGGAAGGAATTCCAGGAGACATCTTTCACACTTCCAAGAAACCAGCATTCCTTTGCTGTACAGCATACTTTTGTTTCCAAGTGATGCTCACACTAACAGCAGTAACACTGCTTAGCCATGGCACAATTCCGATGACTTGCCCTTTTCTTGGCTTACTCAAGTGTGGTTTTGACAGTATTTCAGTGCTGAACAGAGCCAGGAAACTATGACTGTGGTGTGTGCCAGAACACCTTTGTCCGTGCCTTCTAACCAGCTCACACAACAAGACATTGGTTGAACATGAGCAACTGAGCATCATTCTATGAAACACTGAAATTTTCCTGGAAACTACAGATAGATGTTGCCACTTTCCTTGTTTCTAAACAGGTATAGATTAGTCTGCAAGTAAGCAATACAACTGCACCTATGTTCTGCTGTACAGTGATACCCTTTTTGCAAGTTATTCAGTGAGGCTCAACCATGGTACTGTGCTATTCTGCACGGCTTCCTTTGCAGCTTTTATTGCCATGGTACCCAAGTGACTTCTAGTAGTGCATTAAGCAACGCGCCTGTCACTTGTCATGCACGTTCACTGTGTCTTTCATCCTTTCCCCTGTACAGGGAACTGGAGCATTTAGTTTCTCTTTTTCTTCTTTCTGAGTGAAATATCTCAGTCACCATACCTGACTGAGTGAACAATGATCAAGTTTGCAACTTGCTGTCTGTAATACAACTAATTAAGCAAGCTCTAAAGCAAAAGCAAAGTTCCAAGCTCCAATTCACACTAAATACATCAATCCTTTTTATCCAAGAAGACAGACGCACTTTCAGATTCTGTCACAAAAAAGGGTGCACAGAAGGGATATATTAAGCAGGTAATCTTTGCAGATTTTATATCACCAGACAGGGTTATAAATTTTTTATTTCAAAAGAACAAAAGCCTGATAAAGCATCTGTGGTGTGTTGACCCTGGCTGGACACCAGATGCCCACCAAAGTTGATCTATGGTTCTCTTCCTCAGTGGGACAGAAAATTGTAACAGAGGGCTCATGCAGTGAGATGAGAACAGGGAGAGTTCACTCACCAGTTGCTGTCATGGGCAAACCAGACACAGCTCGGGGAAAATTAGTTTAATTTTTTACATATAATCAGAGTAGGGTAATGAGAAATGAAAACTAAATCTTAGAACATGTTCCCCACAGTGGTGCAGAGGTACAGAGAATGGGAGCTGTCTCTGCTGACCCTTCCTCCTTAGGGGAAGGACTCCTCACACACTTCCCCTGCTCCAGTGTAGCGTTCCTCCCACAGGAGACAGTCCTCCATGACCTTCTCCAATGGGAACCCTTCCCATGGGTGAAGTTCTTCATGAACAGCTTCAGCACGGGTCCCTTCCATGGATTCAGTGCTTCACGCACAGACTGTTCCAGTGCGGGTTCCTTCCATGGATACAGTCCTTCAGGTACACACTGCTCCCATGTGGGTCCATTCCATGGGTGCAGTCCTTCAGGTACACACTGCTCCAGTGTGGGTCCCTTCCGTGGATACAGTCCTTCAGGGACAGACTGTTCCAGTGTGGATCCCTTCCATGGGTGCAGTCCTTCAGCAACAGGCTGCTCCTGCATAAGTCCCTTCCATGGGGTCACAAATCCTGCAGCAAACCTGCTCCAGTGCAGGCTCCTCTCTCCATAAGGCCACAGGTCCTGCCAGGAGCCTGCTCCATTGCGGGCTTCCCATGGAGTCACAGTCTCCTTTGGGCATCCTCCTGCTCTGGTGTGGGGTCCTCCCTGGGCTGCAGATAGAGATCTGCTGCACCTTGGACCTCCATGGGCTGCTCCGTGGGCTGCAGGTGGGTATCTGTTCCACCATGGACCTCCACGGGCTGAAAGGGCATCTCTGCTTAGCTACCTGCATCAAGTCTTCTCCTTCTGCATTGATCTTGGTGTCTGCCGCACAGTTGCTCTCACATACTCACTCCTCTCTGTGGTTGCAATTGCTCCTGCGAGGTGACTTTTCCCCTTCTTAACTGTGCTATCCCAGAGGCACTACCACCATCACTGATGGTCTAACCTTTGGTCAGTGGTGAGTCTGTCTTGGAGCCAGCTGGAACTGGTTCTGTGTGATACGGGGGAAGCTTCTAGCAGCTTCTCACAGAAGCCACTCCTGTAACCTGCTGTTACCAAAACCTTCCCAGGAAAGCCCAATCCAGGCTCAGAAAAAAATAGTTCTTTTGTCTAGCTCTGTACGCACCCTGACTTAAAACAATACCTGGATGGGAAAAGTTGCAGTGAAGATCTAGTACCTTTTTCTAAAGCAAATACAGCTTTTTCATTGTAATTTGATTTACAATTTACATGTCTAATAAAACACTGTATAAGTATCAATAAACATAGAAACATAGAATTATTTCATTTGGAAAGGACCTTCAAGATCACCTAGCTCCAACTCATCCACCACAGGCAGGGATACCTTTCCCTAGACCAGGTTGCTCAAAGCTCTGTTCAACCTGGCCTTGAACATGCCAGGAATGGGGCTGCCACAATTTCTCTGGGAAACTGTGCCAGTGTATCATCACTCTCACAGTAAAGAATTTCTTCCCAATATCTAATCTGAACCTACCTTCTATCAGTTTAAAGCCATCCCCCTTGTCCTGTCACTGCATGCCCTTGTAAAAAGCCCTTCTCATTTAGGCACTGGCACCTCCCCTAAGGTCTCCCCTGGAGCTTTCCCTTCTCCAGGCTGAACAAGCTCAATTCTCTCAGCCTGCTGGCACAGCAGAAGAGCTCCAGTCCTCTGATGATCTTTTTGTCCTCCTCTGGCCTTGCTCAAGCAGGTCCATGTCCTCACACTGAGGGCCCAGAGCTGGATGCAGTTCTGCAGGAGGGGTCTCTCAAGAGCAGAGGGGCAGAATCATCTCCCCTGACCTGCTGTACATGTTCCTTTTGATGCAGCCCAGGACATGTGGTGAAATACAAAGACTGACAGTAGTTTCAATACATAAATGTGACTGACGATGTGAGAGAGATTTGATCTGGATGTGTGCATTTTTAACAGCACACACTTTTTTCCTTTACAAAATTTAGTTTTAAATGTTCCCTTACAAAGTAGCAAGTCTGTTTAATGTGAAAGATGCCTACAGGTCTTATGTTATTTCTTCAGTGCCTTACATTTTGTCCTAGAAAGGCTTGTAATTACTTTAGTATATTTAAGCTATTACAAGCTAAGTAAGTAAAATGAGAATATCATCAAAGTGCTACCAGTGAAGAAGAACTGAGAAATACAAGTGGACTGCAGAACTACTGGTGGGGGCTTTGCTATTAAAGGTGGCATTTTGCCCCTGATCTCCTCTGAAGTTATTAGAGGTGATAAATACAAGTTGCGTGAAGCCTTTGTAAAAGGACGCAAGCACAGCACAAGGTGTACTGCCCATCTAAACCAAAGACAGACGACCCCACCCGCTCCTGCCCAGCAGCACATTCTCCGCCCTGCCTTGCTCCCAGGCACAGCTCAGCTCTTCAGCCCAGGCTGCACAAGAAGCGGCGGAAGGGGAGCGCTGTCCGTGCCGCGGCTCGGAGCACGGGCAATGCACAGCTCGGCTCGGGAGGCCTCACCGTGCAGGCGCAGGTGAGACGATGCCACCGCGGCCAACATCCACGTCCGTGGAGGCGGCTGGAGCCGGGGCGGGACCGGGAAGGGGAGGTGACGGTGGCGTGGGGCGGGCACCGCAGCCCCTCGGGGAGGGGAGCGGGGCCCGTGGCCCTCCCAGCGCCCGCCCCTCTCCGCCGGTCGCAGGCTGCCGCTCCGCCTGGCGCGCAGCAAACTTTCCTGCGGCCGTTCGAGCGGGTTCGCCTCGGCCCGGGGGGCGGCACTGCACCGCTCGGTACAGGCAGCGCCCGGCGGGGCGCCCTGGCAGCCGGTACCGCGCTGCGCTGCTCCGCCGCGAGCCACGGGTTGTGAAGACCCCGAGCGCCAATCGGCTCCGCGCTTCTTCTGCGCCGCGCTGGGGAGCCGCTGCGCGCCCCAGGAGCGGGGCACCATGAGCCAGGCGCAGCCGTACGCCCCGCGGAAGAGCAGCTCCCCGGGGACCGGCGCCCGACGCAACGACAGCCAGGACTACCTGCTGCTCGACGCGGAGCCCTGCGAGGAGAGCGTCCTGCCGCCCTACGCTTTCTACCCCGTGTGAGTCCCTGCGGCCGGGACCGGCCTCCCTCCTCCCCTGCCTCCCTCCCTGCTTGGGCGACATAAGTTGGGTACATCAGTTGCACCCACGGAGAGGGTGCGCAGTACAGGAGCGTTCATAAATCCATGATCCTTTCATTACTTTGTTTGTCAAAATCTTACAGGCTTGTGTGTTTTCATTAAGTTTTATTGGATGGCTGTGATTTAAAGTAGGGTGTAAGAACGTGTGCGACAAAATATAAATGAAATAGAAATGACAAGGGCTCCAGGAGCAGCAATTTCTAGCATCCAGGTCAGTTGACATTCGCTGTTGAGAGTGTCTCTCTGGTTACCTGTTGTCAGCTAGTAATTACTGCTTGTTAATGCTTCTGAGAAGCTATACCACAGAGGGGTAAATGAGTATTAAGCAGTGCAAGATGAGCCCTAAAATCTCAGGTAAAATGCAAATTATATTTTATTGCTTAACTGGTAAGTTTCTGTTGTCAGTCTCGCTTAATTTTTGCTGGTTTATGAGCAAGTTAAAAACCACTTGGCAACTACTTGGGTATAGGAAAGGAATAACAGCAACAGAAGTGGCAACACTCACAGTGTTTGATTGCATATAAACTCAGGTATAAACAACCAGAGCTTTCAGAATTCACTGCTGTATTGCTCTTCTAAGTGTTTTAGAGAGTACTAGTTCAGTATGCTCATGTAAGACCACACAGAATTGCACATTGGACTTAAACTCCATATCAGAATGCATTGAATGCACCTGTTTAATGAGTGCTTTATGAGGAAAGATCTCATGATGGTTTATTCAGAGATTGGTTTTGACTAATGGACTTCAACTTTGCACTGATATGACAATTCTGAAGTTCCTTTGCTGTGTATTCATTCAGAATGGTTGTGCAGTGGTGAGAGGATCTATCTTGCAGAAGTGATTCAGAGCATTTCTTCAGACAAAATTGTCAAGGTTTGTGGGGTGCTGATATTTTCCCTTCAGCAGTATAAGCAGATCTTGGTCCACAACACAAGTGTGGAGATTGTCTCTCATTGTCTTACAGTGGCTATAAGGACAGTATACATCTTAAGTGGCTTTGTTGAACTAAGGATAGCACTAAGTGCAGGAATTTATCTTCGGTTATGTCATGTCAAACTCTTAGATGACTGATCCTGTGTACAGCTAGATCCCTGATGGACGGTGCTTCCATCATCAGTCTGAGAGTAAACAGAAGCTACCTGATATACATGGTAGGTATTAATTTGAGGAATGTGCTTCTTCTCTAATGTTTATAATCTTTACTAAAAAGGGTACTTCAGTGGGCAGTGTTTGTTTTTTACGTGCACATTAAGCTTGGGGAAGCTGTCCTTTGGGGCTTCTCTGAGTGTGGAAAGAAGCCACTTCATAGCTGCCCATAGAGAATGCTTATACACAATTTATGCAGACTTCCTTGGCTGGCAGGAGTGAATGCAGGGAGTATAGGCTTCTCCAGGGTATGCTGATTACTAAGTACATGTTTTGAATTTTCCTGCCTAAATTTCACCTACACCATGGTTTTAGGTACATTTTGCAGACCTGTCTTTTCAGCCACAAGTTGTTAGTTTGACTAGTGGCCTTTATATGGCCAAGGACAGAATCAGATAGCTCATGTTTATGATATACTGTTTATAATCTTTGTCATCTACATGCAGTAAGAATACTTTTCTCTACTTTATCTGAAAATCCTCAAATGACGAATATTTCCTGATGTTATTATTGTAGAGAGTGCTATATGAATCTTACCTTGAATCTTTAGAGTTGTAAGGTCTCTGGATATTCTGAGTAAACTACTGATAGAGGGCTTGTATTACCCCAACAGACAAATTATGGAAAGCAGTATTTTATGTGCTGTGAATGTACTTAGACTCAACGTACATGCCTTATCAAGTCTGCCCGTACATGGCTTATCAGTGTTTATTCTTTAGCTACTTCCCCAGAAATGTGGCAGCTCAGGAAGCTGGTCATGCTGTCAGGTGCTGTATTTTTCCTGTAAAGTCCTTGTATGAATCTCCAGTGACCATTCGATTATGAGTCTTAAGTATGGGTTCTCTGTGTCTGTCCTTTAAGAGGGAGCTGCATGTTCCTTGAGGTAGAATGATATGTCTGTGCTTAAATGCAAACACAAGAAAATGACCCTCCAGATTACATTAGCTGATGTAAGTAACTTCAGTTAATACATTTTAGTACATTTCACTTGGAGTATTTTTTGGTATATCTAATTGCTACGGTGTTTTATTTTAAACTAAGTGGAAAATTATAGGCATCATTTGCATGGGCAAAAATGCCCCAGGAACATCTTTTTGATGGTGATAAATGCAGAACAGTAATGCAGAGTACAGCTGACATCCAAAAAAAGCTGAAGTGTCCCTCCTTTTGAACATTATTGAGAGGGTAACATGCTTACTGCTGTAATATGACACGTGACTGTCACTTGAAAAGGAGACTGATACTGAGCAATGGTTTTCCTCAAGTGGTGATTTACTGCTAATACTGACATTATTGCTTTTGTTGTATGTAGAACATGTTTTTCATATGTTGTTTTGTGACTGCCTTTAAGTGATTTAGTGCCTGGAATAATAAAAAACATTTAAAGAGACTTATTTCTTTTATTTGTAGCTAAGTCCATCATACTAGTTCAGCTTTACTCCTGATATACAACCCCTTTATGACAACAAATAATTGTTTAATAAGCGACATTGAATTTGCTTTTTTTTTTTTTTTCCCAAATGATTTTTCAGATGATCCACTAATTGCAAAATAACAGGGTCACATTAAAGATCAGAGTAATTGTCAATGTTCAACCCAGCTGGCTGGATGTTGTGTCAGTGAGTTCAGCGATGCTGACTGGGTTATTGTTATGTTCAGGCTGAGACATTATGGTGTGCTTAAATATGAAGTTACCTGCAAACTGGAAAAACATTTGAAGTACTGAGCTGTCAATGTTAACTGACTCTGTGAGTAAGTAGCAAGAGACCCGACAGATTTTTTTGAGGCTTTCAGTTTCAGTACTGGTGCTCAACAGGCTGCTCAGGGAAGTGGTTGAGTCACAATCCCTGGAGGTATTTAAAAGATGCGTAGATGTGGCACTTGATTTAGTGGTGGACTTGGCAGTGCTGGGTTAGTTGTTGGATCCAATCACCTTAAAGGCCCTTTTTAACCTAAATGATTCTATACTGAGTAAGTATGAATTCAGTACCCCTCTTTCTGAAGAACAGCTTCATTGTGTCTGAGGCAGCTGCTACCTCTGTTACAAACAGGACTTCAGCAAGGTACCTTGGGCTCATCAGCTATGCTGAGTCTTTTGGCAGTAAGTGGATAGAAGACTCTTACCTTTATTTGCAGTATGGTACAAAATGAAATTTTAATGTGATTTTGTGCTGAAAAATCTTGCTTTTCTTTTGAATTTCAAACTTTTGGTAGGAAAAATACACTTTGAGCTATCTGCAGAATTTTTAACTAAATGGTTTCCAAGAGGTAAGGCAACGTTTTAGGAACTGAATAATTGTGTATTAGGAATTATGTGCAAGTAGATGCTTTCTTTCTGGTAGTCCTTTTCTGCCTAGTCATCAAGTCTTGCCCCTGATGTATCAAAACATACGTTGCAACATGCATGTCAGGAGATTGCCTCCTGTAGTACAAAAACGTGGGTACATTTTATTTTCTCTTGTGCAAGTATTTCATTGGCAAAAGGCCCAGCTTTGTAGGTTAAAACAGGATAGAAAGTACATTTTCAAGTCTAACCCCAACTCTGAGTGCTGATGTGTGGTGGGATTTGAAAGTGATAGCACTTGTGCGTAAACTTTGCTACTGAAAAAACGTTATTGACAAACAGCTCGTCAGTGTACTAAGCTAGTGAGAATACGCTAATTCAATCAGACATCTGTTTATATTGAAATTGGTTAAATTTTAAGTTTTTTTCACTGTGAAAAATGTATTTTCTTGTACATGTGAGGAAGGGTAATTATGAGTTAAAATGTTAGTTGTAAAGTAAATGAGGCACACAAATTATCGGATGGAAACGGTGGAAAAGGGTTCTGATGTGCGTAACTGCCTTCAGGCACAGATTATTCTTCAGCTTTTGTAGTTTACAGATCAAGTATTTTTTGGGACTATTGAACCCAATGCAGGCTTTTAAGCCATTTCTTTGTTAAATAGTATCTTTAATAATTTCTTTCCTGCCTGTAATATTGCAGTTCCTGCTATTGGCATAACATCAGTTTTATCTCCAGCCTCAACTATCTTGCTTGAAATGACCTGTAAAATTATCTCCAGGCTCTTCATTAGACATAATCTCTTCAGGGAGTACTGTGCAGTGTGGCAGCTGTGTTTCAGATTGCTCATCTCTTTGCTGAGAAGCTGTGTCCTCTGAAAATATGTTGCAATGGTTTTGTAAAAGGTAGAAGAGTTAGCATGGGAGAGGGGGATTATTTCCTTTTATAGCCTAGTGGATGGAACACTTTCCTATGAATTAGGACTAATGGATCTCCTTCCTGCTGGGCTCAGGAAAGAAAAAATAATCATGTCTAGATCACTCATATTCTTGGTGACTGAATTTAATCCCCAAAGTCTTGGGTTAAAGAACATCACCACCATTATCAAGCACCAGAAGTTCCAGCTTTTAGTTCCCTCTGTATTTCCTACCAGTATCTGGAAGGGAATGCTTCACTTTCAGCATTAAAAGTATCTTTAGTTCAGTTGTACTTTTTTTATCCCTGCATAAGTTCAATTTTGGTGAAGATTTGTGGGATTTGTTAAGTTGTTAGGCACTTTTGTATTCACTTGGTGCCCTCTCTAATTTAGCTGTGAGCTTCCTTTTGTGGGGTACACTACCTGAATGGTTTCCTATGCTAATACTTCATGATTGATTTTGTTTCGCCTATTGTGGTATTTCTGTAGATTTATTTATACCTTAACCCTTGCATAGTTACTGAACAAAAGAAAGTCATCTCCCTGTGGGGCCTAATTTTATGAAACTGGAAGCTTTCCATGTAAGTAATTTGTTAAAATTTGCATGAGGAAGGTGGAGTAATGATTAAGAAACGTGTGGGGTATGTACAGCATACTTTTCACTGTAAATGTTAATAACAAGTGTGTTCTTTGTTGAACACCCTCACAGCAGTATTTACCACCACAGAAGCTGAAGGTTGTAATAACTGGCTGCTTGAAGAATTCCTGCCAGCTCTCAGTGTCCCCAAATGAAGGTGACTTGCCATGGTGGGTTTACCTCCTAAAGCTGTGTTTAGATTTTCCAGCTCTGCAAACGTGAGCAAAAGAGAATTTTGGCACTTAATCTGTGTTCATCAAAGTCTTTATAACTTGGTTTCGTTCCTCAAACTGTGATGCAGTGCAAGGCAATGACTTAGCAAAGGGCTTCAATCTTAAAGTGCATAAAGGTTGTCTTACATATGTGTTTGTACATGTATTTGTGAATATAAACACTTGCACACAGGGTCTACTCAAAATAGAGGCTTAAAGGATTTGTGTTGATAAGCAATATTTAAATGTAAGTTTTGGTAATTAAGTGTGTACAAAAAGCTTAATGGGAATTAAATTACATGCAGTTTTCTCTGGAAAGGATTATCAATTTTATCTTGCAGTAGAATGGTTATTATTGGTTTAACAGTGACAATTTAAATACATAATGAAGTATGCTATTTTTAGCAAAATACAAGTTATGGAATATAATGTGAAAATGACTAATTAAAGCCTGGATTTATTTTCTGTATCTGTTTCTGTACAACTACACTGTTTCATACGTTTAGTACAATCAACAGCAAAGCTCTATTGTCCCCCCAACCTAATATATTTAAATAAATTCCAAGATCAAAAAAGAAGAAAGAGAAAGGCAATCATTGGCACTAGGAATGAAATGTGAGATTGGGTTGAAGAACCTCAAGTAAGTGGAGTAACAAAGGAACTCCATGTCAAGGATTGTCATTTTAGGTGTATTCTCCAAGTTGTGTGGGAAGTGTGGATAGCTTGTTTTCTGCCAGAGCTGAATATTTTGTTTAAAAAATGTTAACTAATTTGAACAAATGGCAGTGGTGTGGGTGAAAGCTTTTTTTGTGGGTGGGCCACTTCTTTTAATGTGGAGTAGTAGTGATGAAATAAAAATGACAGATGGTAGTAATAATAGTAATTGTAAAGAAGTAGAAGGGATTCCTGCCTCTTTGCTCAGACACTCCTTCAGCAGTGCCCTTAGTCATACCGCTGTTAATGTTCTACCTTGTACATCAGTAATTAAAACCAAAACCAACCTTGGCCACTGCCAGCTCAGGAGAACATGACTGAGTTGCTTTTTGCCCTTAGAAATTAATTAAATGCAGGTTTTGGTGTCAGTATGTACCTTAGTGAAGAGATTAAAGAACTAATTGTTTTTAAAACATTATTTAGTATCTATGCGGTCTTCTCATGCAGGAAGAAAGAAGGATCATGAACCGAAAGATCACGGTTGAAGCAAACTGGATATAAAGGTACTCCAGAAACCAGATCATGGATTGCCATGTCTGGTGCTGCAGCACTAGCAATTTTACAGAATACTCAGACTAGAGAATTTCCATGAAACTTTGCTGCTCGTTACCAAATCTTGGATGAAATAGGTCAATTCTTAAAAATGGCACCTCATATTCTTTTGCGTTAGATCCTGGTCTGTTGAAGGTAGTGTGAGTTTTGGTGGTAACTCAGGTGTTTATCAGGTTTATATTAGGAATTGACTCAGTTGTAAATGACCTGCAGCAGCAGCAACCGCAGCAGCCTCTTCCGACCATCTACACAAATAGCTGTTCCAACAGATTTACTCTTGGTGTATGCCAGTAGTTGTGCATGTTGCAGATTGTAATCCCTGAGCTGCACAGACCTCGCTCATTTCTAATCATATGCGGGTTAACTGCTGCTAATAAGGGCAAATTACTGTGGAGCCAGATGAATTGTTTGAAAAGAGGACCTGAGTTTCACTATGACACATAGGAACTATGTGCAAGCAGGCAGTGTCTAACTCGGAGGTGGACGGTAACTAGCCTGAAACTGAGGAGCTGTTGAAGAGACTTGGCAGCTACAGCTCTCCTGGTTCTTTCTGAAATGTTATTTTTATTCATCTTGATCAGCTTAACTAGCAAATAAGTCTTTGCCCAGCAGGCTGTTTTAGGTAGACTATAGTGCTAGTTGCACTGGTGTCCATTCAGATGGACACTTGGCAGTGCTGATTTTCCTCTTGGCCTAGTCTGGGTATCTCCTGTTGTGCACATTGAATTTAGGAGTGATGAGTTACTGTTTAGAAGCCTTTCAAAAGGGGAGATTCCCTCATCTTTAAGGAGCGATTTACATTTTCTTTCTCTTCTGTCAGTTTTTTGCCTGTGGTGTATGTGTTTCAGCTCTTCTAGACATGATTTTTGTCCCCTTTTTTAGGACAGGTAGCCAGGTCAGACTGCCGAACTTTGTTAGAACTACTCTGTGTATGTGCCTTAGGCCTGCCGAGTGGAATTAACCCAACACTTGGTGCTTTTTGTAAGTCTGTTGGAGTGCATTGCAAACAGAACCATTGCACCCAGTCTAGCTGTCAGCCTTCCAGCTGCTGGATGTTTGGCAGCAGAGAGAGCAGTTCTTTCAACAGCAGTGTTTTAAATCACGATCCATGTCAATAAAACACCTCTACAGCATGTGGCACATTGCAAGAGAAGGTAAGGGCAGTGTCACCAGGAAAACTGGTAATTGAGGTGAAGCTTGTGGGAGGATGCTTTGGAAACTGGCATTGCCAAGCTCAGAACAACTGTGCCATTGAGACTTGAGCTGTGAACATCACAAATACTATTTCTCTGCTGATTATGTTGTAGGAAAGTGCCTTCCTTTCCTCACATACTGATGTGCATATGAATCACGAGTGGCAGAAGCACATTTATGAGTGGGAGCTTGTGATGGGGACAGTGTCTGACATACCTCATCACTTAGCAGTGGGCTCCTGCATCCCTCCCCCATGAGAGAGATAAGCTTGAGAGATGTGTGTTGAGTCAGAAGACCCACCACACAGGGAGCTTAGTGCTGTGGAAGATCCTAAATATTAGATAAAATAGGGGATTATTTGTGTTTTGGGTCTTTTTTTTTTCTAAGCATTTGCAGTATGTTCCAATGTGAGACCAGAGCCATCATATTGTGGTTTTTTTGTTCTTTTATTTTTCTTTTCTCTTTTGTAATTCTTTCAGAAAACACTGTGAGCTTCTTTGAGAATTGTTCCTAATCAACTGAGGGAGTTTTATGACTGAAGACTATAAACCAATTTTCTCTTCTGTTTTTCAATGCAGCAATTGATTTTTCCATATTAGTTTAGCTCTGGTCTGCTAGTCTTTGGTTTTATGCATTATTTCCTTAAACTAATTTCAAATTTCAATTCTCAAGTTTTTTGTTGGGTTTTTTTTTTTGAATTTGTTAATGAGATATCACATTTCTAGTCTCTAATCCTATTAATTTCTCAAGACAGTTTTTGTAGAATGCTGCTCTCATGGCTTGCTTAAATGAATCTTAAAATCTTACTTCTGCCTTTACAATACCTGAATTTATTTGTCTCTCTGTAAGTGTAGAAATCCAAACTAAAAAATGCAACAATTGACAAAAATTGGATCAAAGTGCTGTAGTGATAACCAAAGTTAGTTCATATAATTTGATTTTCAGGTAGTAGGACTGTGATGAACCTTTCCAAGGATATAAGGTATTCTGTATGACCTTATGTATGACAGTCTTACTTCAGGATCTTCAGAACTAAGCCATACAACATCTAAATGTCCGGAAAGTTTGGGCAGCAATTTTTGTTACTGCTCAAGTCCCAGGAGTGTCAGTGGGGTTGAGAGTCTGTAATAGCCTCTTGCTGGCCAGAAGAGAATAAGGAGTTACAGCAATAGGGTGGACATGGTGAAGGCAGAATAGCAGTGTCTTGACATGTAAGCAACAAATAAAACAAGCAAAAAATAAAGTGAGAGAGGAATGTAAGTTTCTGAAGATAACAGTTTATATAATCTAAAACATTTCCTAGAGCACTGGAACAAAAGTCAGCAATAGCAGTATCTCCAGGAGGCCTGCAGAATGAACACTGCCTGCGGTACGAAACAGTAGTAGGTAATGTTCTTCACTTTTCTCCAGAAAAAAAGCCCCAAAACTTAGAGGATTAAGTCAGAAATGTATTTAATCTTTTAGTACCATCTGATGTGAGTACAGTGGTAGGTAAATAGTGACTGATGTGATAATGAAATTTCAGTACTGCTTTGTATGATAAAATAATGATTTTATCTAGCAAGTTGATATATGAAATATACACTGGGATTTCTTACCCCATGGCCACTTCCAGTCTAAAATCAGCATCAGCATTTAATATATAACAGGAAGGGAAACTCAAAAAAAGAATCTAAGACTTATAGCAAGGTTAATTTCTCCAGTCTTACTAGAATGTTTGAGGATCTTCAATGACCTGAGGTTTCTATGTTATTGATTCTTGCGGCAAATCTGAAAATCAGCAGAAATTTCCCCAGTCAGTGAGAACATTGATAATGGCTTAAAGGTAAAGGATATCCTTTGCGAATTACCCAAGGTTCAGTTTGGGCAGGATTTGTAACGTCTCCCTGACTCAGTGAGGGGCAGAGATAGCAGCATGGCAGGGAATGAGTGTGCCTTTTCTGACCTCTGGGTGTGCATGCAGGTCTTCATATCCCAGGAGGGTCAGAAAAGGCATGGAGGTACACAGTGGGGAGGAGGGGAAATAGGGGGACTGACTGCGCTGTGGGGGATATGGTGCAGTTCCTGTCTGGATTTCCTTCTCATTGAAACTGGAGTACGGAGTGGGAGGAATGGTGCATGTCCAGGTATCACCCCAAAGACAGCATGCGTGCATGCCTACAGGAAGGTGCAGGAACTTGGGAGCACTCCTAATGTTGGTGATGTATGCTTCTGATGCTTCATGTTCCAAAGTTCCTGATTTCATGAGTCTTGAACTTTAGGTCAGATTACAGATACTGCATATTGTGGATAAAACACAGTAAGGCTGGTAGAAACTCCACATCCATCAATGGTTTATTTTCAAAATCCATATACTTTAGTAAAATATCAGGAACTTTACCACCTTTCAATTTAGACATGGGATTTGAGGTTGTAAGGTAAAAATCTCACTGGTACCTGCTTTCATCTCTCTGGTGGTATTCAGGCTTTTAGTTGCTACATCCTCGACTGCAGTTTTTGTGACAGGAGTGGCAGCAAATGTAGAAGAGGCTGAGAGGTTTGTCTGAAATGAAGCATATAGCCTTGTGGTCTGGGCTCTTTCTGTAGTGCATGAAAGACACAGGCACCTTCAGGGGCTGGCTCATCAGATCTGTTTCAGGACTGGATAAATCATGCTGGTGACTAAAATGCAGAAGATTGTTGACAAATGGCAAATCTATATTGTACAACATGCAAATGTGTTGGCGGTGACTTCAGTGGGATTTGTATTCATGTGTCTGTGAAGAATATTATCATCAGTCTTCAATACCCCATAATGTATATTTTGTGCTGTGTTTCACTGTTTGGGAACAGACTACAAAAAAGTGAAATCTGTGATAGTGAAAATCAGCATGTATGTCATTGATAAAGCTAAACTCTGGCATATGTTTATTTATATAGATGAATTTTCTGACCTTTGGCTACTGAACTATGCAACATTTAGACGGACTTTTTTTTGGGGAGAATTAAGAGATACTCTGCACTGCATTAGTGAACAGAAACAAGAAGAACAGGATAAATATGTAGACCCAAATAGTTTTGTCTTTTAGCAAAATTAATTTTGTTTCTAATCTTAAATTCAAATTTGAGCTGAGCAACTAGAGCATAATCTTCCAGTTTCATTAGAATCTTTACTTGCAACTCAAAAAAGTATTAAATCTGACTTTTTTTTTTTTTTTTTTAAGTAAACCCTAATGATAGATTCCATAAGTATCATAAAAGGTTTTGCAGAACTTCAGTTCCTCTTTCCTGATTTTCCACTTGGTTGTCTTGGGTAAAGTAGCATTGTTAGTGGTCATGTAACTTTGTCTCAAAATAGGATTTCCTACAGTTAAGGATGTTTAGTATCATTCTGTGATATCAGATCACGTTCTTCCCTCTTGAGTTACATTCGTAGCTGTATCATCTTTAATTAATTTCATGCAGGCTAGTTCAAACTGAAGCTGTGACTGTACCTTTGTTATAACCAGGATGTTGCTCTGCAATTATTTTAAATTTTTAAACATTAATTGCATAAAATTGGCATAAAGTTTATGTAGAAAACAGGAACATTTTCTCTTCAGGAGTTAATTAACTTCTTAATTTTCAGTATCTAGGTCACCTGAATGTTTGTGCAGAATGATTTTTCTCCATTCATAAAGTATTTACATGTATACAGGTTTTTGTTTCAGGCAGCTAGAAACTTCCTGCAGTTTAAGGAAGGATTCTGCCCGTACCAATCATAGCATGCCATTTTCTCCTCAAGGCTGAAAGACCTCATAGATACAAGTCTCATTTGGAGACATTAGGACAGTTTTGGTGAATCTGAATTGCATGAGAAACTCAGCAGCACATTGCCTTTTCTGAGTGAGAGGTAATTTCTTTATCTGGAATAGTTCTTTTAAATGAATCAGTGTTATATTGAAGTGGGAGAATGTTACCCAAATACGAATTACCAGCCAGGCACCCCAAGGGCACTGGCACAGTGCAGCTGGCTGCTTCTTATTGTAAGAAATAAGTAACAAGATTTGAAGTGCTGAATGCTACCTGAAAATTTGTGTTCATCCTTGTGTGCAGGCTCACAACAGGACCCAGCAGTAGGGTGCTGCTTCTTGGCTTGTATGGGGTGTGAGTTGGCTCTTTTGGTGCTGGGATTCTGCCTTTCTGCCTGCTGGGGTTGTGTTGCTCTTCTATGTGGTGATAGCAAACAGCCAAAATAATTGCAACTTTATCAGCACAATATCCCACCTGTTTGTATGAGGAAAGCATATTTTTCTGTGACACTCATGGGGCATGTTTGTGCGTTATTGGACTTACAGTGTTTGTCCTGAACATAGGCAGCGAATTGTTAGGGAAATGTGTTCAATTATCCCCACTGGTATCACTGAATTGGCTAAAGATTCAGTAATCAGTAGGATCACCTTGCCTCTTGCTCTGCTTAATCATTCCTAAGCTCAGGACTGAGACACATGGTGGAAGAGACCAGAAAGCATCAAATGCTGCTATTCTATACATCTGAAGATATCCATTCTGAGACTGTAAGGTGCAGTAAATAAAAAAAAAAACAAAAAACCAAAACCACACAAAACAAACCAAAAAACCCCAAGATGCTAAAAATGTTGTAACTGGAAAGAATGTTTGAAAGGATCATAGAATGTTAGGGATGTACAAAATAAGAATTACTTCTTTTGCTACATGTTCCAATCGTCAATAGACGCCTTCCTAAAAATTCAAGGTAATTTCCAAATTACCTTGGCAAAGCCAGTTGAAGCTGCTGTACGTTCTTGTGTGCTTGACCTGGATACTGCAGAGAGTCCCCCATCATGAGGGAGAGGGACTGAGAAACTATTTCATGACACTTATATGCAGCATCCAGAGAAAAGATAAATTGTCTAGGTTAACTTTATATCCCAGAGATTATTTTTGCATGAGGGTGTAACTGTTAGTTCCTCACACTTGTAAATTTACTGCTGCTCCAGAGACTACATAGTGTAACACTTATAAGAGGATCATGGGGGAAAAAACCCAACTTCTAAGTAAATAAAATTGTAAGTGAATCTCTGCAAGTGAGTGTTTTATCTCTCCCTCCTCACCCGCATCATTCTAGAGTGTTGCCTTGTACACTTGGCAAAATAAGAACAATGTAATTTTTCCAGTAGGGAACACTGTGTTCCCACTTTCTCAAGTCCTCTGTAAAAGTGAAAGCTGAGTAAATCTGGAATTTCTCTTCATGTATAATGTTATTTTGTATCTGTATTCATGATTAAAAGAATTGGTTTATTTTGCCACAAAAGTCTTCTCCAGAATCATAGAATAGTTAGGGTTGGAAAGGACCTTAAGATCTAGTTCCAACCCCCCTGCCATAACCATGGACATCTCCCACTAAACCGTGCCACCCAAGGCTATATCCAACCCAACCTTGAACATCGCCAATGATGGAGATTCACAACTTCCCTGGGCAAACCATTCCAGTACCTCACCACCCTTACAGGAAAGAATTCCTTCCTCAGATCCAATCTAAACTTCCCCTGTTAAAGTTTGAACCCATTACCCCTTGTCCTCTTACTACAGTCCCTCATGAAGAGTCCCTCCATTCCAACATACCAATCATAGGAACCATCCCACCATGTCTCTGTGATACCTGTGATATCATACCCCTTAGACATGCACACATCTCCAATTCCTCTTGTTTGTTCCCCATGCTATGGGCATTTGTATTGAGGCATCTGAGCTGAGCTCCAGTTGAAGCCAGCTCTTTGGCTGGAGCAGCTGGAGTGTCTCTACACTGCTCCGAATGTTTACTATAGGTGCTGGCAAGTGTCTGGGTGTGTTGGAATGGAGCGATGTCCCCCTCCCCTAGCACATCTAGTTTAAAGCATCCTTGACCAGTCTGGCAAGCCTCCTACCAAATCCACTCTTCCCTTTCTTCATCAGACAAGCTCCACCTACTAAATTGAGTCCCATGTTCAAGGTACCCAAACCCCTGACTATAGCACCACCCTTCTAGCCATTTATTAACCTGGCCAATCCTCCTAGCCTTTTTAAGGTCCTGCCCTGTATCCTGGAGAACTGACAGACAATCTGTGCTCCAGAGCCCCTAACCACCTCTCCCAGAGCTCTGTAGTCCTTCTTTATGTTCTCCAGGCTCCTGCTGTCTATATCAGTAGCACCCACATGGGTCACTAGAAGTGGGTAACAGTCAGTGGGACCGACTAGAGCAGGCAGCTTCTCTGCAGCGTCCCTGATCCAAGCCCCTGGTAGGCAACACACCTCCCTTGAGACTGGGTCTGGCAGACAGATGGGTGCCTCTCTTTCTTTCAGAGTAGAGTCCCCTACTATGGCCCGCTGGTTTTTCCTGGCAGCACCACTAGTGATCTTGTTTACCAGTGCATCCGGCGGTTGTTCATAATGTGGTTCCTGGTGGGAGTGTGGTTCCTCATCAGCCCCCTGCAGTACATCAAAGCGGTTCTGGTAGGAACAACAGATTTAGGAGGAAGCTCCTTGCTTTTAATTGTCCTCTTCCTCCTTTTTTTTGTTGTTTTTTTTTCCCGTCACTGTTTCCCAGCTTCCTGGGTTAGCAGCCTCTTTACCTGCATGAGCTACAGTGGAGGCTTGAGTCCCCTGCACAGTCAGGTCCTGGAGCAAGCAGCGCTGTTTCCCCTCAGTGTCTCTCCCACCTTTCAGCCCAGTGACAGTGTCCCTCAGCTCAGCCCCTGCTGCAGGAGGACCTCCACCAGGGAGCACACAGTGCAGCCCTGACCATCGCGCACCCTCCTCTCAGCAGAGCAGTGCAGGCGCTCTCTACACCCCGAGCTCCGCACCGCAGCCTCCCTTCCCATCGGCTCAGTCCGGGTGCTTACACTGCCCACCGCCGGGGCAGCCCGAGCGGAGCTCCCAGACCGAGCTCTGCTCATACGGCGAGTGCTCACCATCCCGCTCGCCTGCCCGCGCGAACTGCCGCAGAAACTGCCTGAAACCCGCCCTGTTCCCCGCGCTGCTGGTGTCTCACGCTCCCTGGAGCAGGTTTTCAACCCCTCAGGGCTGGAGCTGCCCCCTCTGAATCAGCTCCTCGCGTCTGCTGAGCTGCCGGCTCCTGGGCAAGCCCTGCCGAGGACCCGAGGCTCCCTCGGTGCCTTTTGCTGCTCCGTGTTGAAGGTCCTGATCGTCCAGCCTCCCCCCGATCAGGCACTGCGGGCGTCCCCTCTCGAGACAGTCACCGTTGTAACCAAACCCTAGTCACTTCCTAATTGTAGCAGGTTCTCCTATTGCTCTTTCCTTTTCAGTCATTTAAAAGACCTTTAGTGTTTTTTTCCCATACTGAGGTAGCAAGTTGTCATTTTCCTAATCAGTTGTTTACATGGCTTTCATTTCATATCAGTCCCTTTTATCCACAACTGCGTCTTCTCATAACTTACCATATTAGTCTGGTTCTCCTTCAATGATGAGATTTATTTGTCTTCAGTGTGGAGAACCCATGATGTTAAAATCCATGTTTTTCTCCTTATTTTATTAGCAGCATTCTGCCGTTCAGAGCCCTCACCCGTGAACCTGACAACTTGATTAAAGTGCAGTTCATTCCTATGCTGGTGTGTTCAGTTCTGACTGGAGGGCTAGCTGATCTGACATATCCGTGGTCTCTGTTGTACCAGTGGGTTTTATAGGTAAACCATGCAAGTGTATTTCCCCTTATTCAATAAACTATTGTTTTTATTTCTTCCACTCTCTTCTATCTTTATTTGCATTGCATGTGGAAATACTGAAGTGATTTTTATTGCAGCATCATTTCCCATCTAGAATTCATACTTTGCAACTTGATGGGGTTTTATTGTCAACTCTGTGCTATACAGAATAAGAATTGTTCTACTGAGGATCTTCATTTTTATGCATCCTTTTCTTAAAAGATGCTCAGTAGTCTGTGTTTAGGACAAGCAATAAAAAATGTGAATAGCTAAAATGAATAAAGGTTTAAAACACTGAAGTGATTGTTTTGTATTTAGTCATATTTATGCTTATTACCTTTGGCGGCATTTCTCTGACCAGTTAGCAGAGGAAGCATCTAGCTGAAATGTTGCCTTGTTAATGCATTTTCATCACTTCTACCATCCTTTTTTGAAATCCTTTCCAGCTCTTCTATTGGAGATGCTTTTTGTGTTTTTCTGACCTTTTTGCTGATATTGTAGC
Source organism: Forpus xanthops (assembly GCA_032466535.1). Taxonomy (NCBI): domain Eukaryota; kingdom Metazoa; phylum Chordata; class Aves; order Psittaciformes; family Psittacidae; genus Forpus; species Forpus xanthops. The sequence continues at coordinate 26,157 of JASSUY010032261.1, forward strand.
CTATTGCCTGCAACTACAGCTCTGTATAATAAGTTGTGCTAAAGGTAATGGTGAAAATTGTGTCTGACTCGTGCCAGGAGAAGTAATTCATGCCACTAGGAGAACAGGAAAAGGAATAAAAGGCGACCTTGTGAGTTTGGTCTGAACTCTATGCTGGTGTTTCACCCTGTGCTTGAATCTCCCCATGCAGTTCTTGGGTTGCTGTGGGATTTAGATACATTCAATGGCTGGGATGCGCTCATTAAACTGTGCTTTGTGATACGTTTGTTTTCCCTCTTTTTATATATCTATCTATAATACATGCATGTACTTGTTGTATATGTTCCCTTTTTGAAAATAGATTGCAGTAGATTGAACTAAAGGAAATTACTCCTTGTTAAATGGCAGAGTTAATGAGAGCTCAGCAGGGCTCTTGGCAACACCAGCGCTGGCTTGTGTTAGCCTGTCAGAATAGTGTCATGTGCTCCTCATCAGCTGGAATCCTGTGAGTTGATGGTGGCTGGACCTTACATGGGTATGAATTGTGTGAAGGCAGTCAGGAGCTCTTTCTCCCTCCCCATCACCCTTGAGGAGCATTGCAGCTTCTGAGCTAAGTAAACACATGGCTTTGCTGCCAGAATACCCTACAGCAGGATTACCAAAAAAACACAGAGAGGGAGAAGACAAGATCATATCTGTGTCCCAAAGGTATACAGAAGGAGTGGCCGAGGTAGCTAGCTCTGTGGGATGCTGAGCAAGAGTTACTTTGCATCTACCTTGTACATGCAGAACTGTTTTTTCTGGGTTAGTTTTTGCAACGCGATGGGAACTGCTGCATGCCAGTTTGTATCTCTTAAATGCCAACTGACATCCTCTAAAGGCTTGGACAGTTTGAGCATGAGTTTTAGGGAGAACTGGCATGTCTTAGCATCACACCTTTTAAATACAAGCTTACAGAAGCTCTGATGCAATAAAGCTCAGTGCCTGAGCACTCACCTTGTTATTGCAGTAATATGGTTAAGCATGAGTTCTAGCATTTGGCAAGTGATTGCAAACATAAGCAAAGCAGTTGACTCAGACTATGGCATTTTCAAACAAGGCTCCACAGAGCTAAAGACACAAATATTTGCTGCTTGAGCTCAAATCTGTTGCCTGGAAAGAAGATTCTTGGGTTTTTGTGTTGACCAGGCATACAGTTTGGAAGGCAAAAGGAGTGCTGTCACTGATAGGTCTTGTTTGCCAACCTGATATCAGTTTTACTTCCTCTGTCTCAGCATAGCCTGGCTAATATTTTCATACTTTATAGCAGTTGCCAAGCACAAGATGCTATCTGTACAACTCTCCAGGTTATTATGGTTAGAAAAAGATAGTGCTCTGTAGAGCTCACCTATTGCTGATAGATCATTGCATTAATAAGGAAAGCAGTTAAATACTGTTTAAATATTGGAAAATAAGCATATGTTGAAGAGGTTGACAACTGAAGTGCAAGAGATATAGCTTGAGAACTTTTTAAAGAGAAGTGTACTAAATGTGGGACTTACTTACACTGAAGCAATCCAAATCCAGCCAAATGCCACAAAATCTATTTTGACAAAAGCAACAGTAGCTTTATAAAGCAGATATTAAAGTGAAGGGTGCCACAGTGTCCTGGGTTCAGCTGTCCATCTGGCTTGCCCAGTTTCCGTGTTCTGTTTATTCACGGATGCCAGCCTGGGAGATTTTTGTGTCTGGGGAGGCCCAATCCCAGGCCCGGGAAGGGGCAGGCAGTGTTACAGAAACTGATGCCTCTTCTGTGGCTGTCTGCATTTGGTGACTCCCTTCAAACAGAATAGCCATCAATTTCTGACCAGGAAAGCGCAAAAGGTTTTTTATTAGTAGTTTAAAATCAGAGGGCTACCAGGCACCTGACAACTCTTTGTTTGTTTTCACAAATGTGATTGTATGAGCTTACGTGGCAGCTCTGTTAAACCCTCTTTTGCTTTTAAATTCATCTGTATGCAACAGGAGTAGGGGGCAGTGGAAGTGGTATGAAAATGTAAATTGTTGAAGTCTGCCCATGAGGTTGAACACATATATAAGACCCCTCCCATTCAGAAAGTGCTGGAACTTGTGATTAAGTCTTCATGGCTTTAATGGAACTAAAGTGTAACCTTAAGTGAAAACCACAGAGCTTCTTTAAGTGAAGACCTTTAGTCTACAGGAGAGGAAATAGAAAGAACCCATTCTGGTATTTTGCTATTCTTATGCTCCTAGAAAAAGTTTTGTTTTTTTTTTTTCTAGTTTTCCATGTATGGTATTTTCAGTGTACAGAGCTTAAAGAAAAAAGTAATTTTAAATATATTAAAATAACTTTTAAGTTCCTTAGTGTGTATTTTATATCACATTCCTGAATATGATTCTGGTATTTTGTGCTTTTAAATAATTCAAATTATGGTTCTATTTTATTTTTCTTTTATGGTTTGTTTCATTGATAAGCAATAAATCAACTTTTCAGTGGTGTTCATTTGAATATTAATGAGTCATTTAATTGAGTTGATAATTTTATGAGTTAGAAATTTTGCAAGGCATAAAAATTTAAGTTCCAGTATTTAACATTAGTGAACAGTATTCATTTATATGTTAGAAAGATGGGTAGGCAGAGAGGTATTTGTTATACATATATTGACCTAATCCATTTCTGTATGTGGATTTTATAAAGCTTGTTGAAAGGCTTTAAAACACTTGTCAGTTTTGCAAATTTAGAAGGGGATAAAAGCACAAGTTAATATGCATAAGTAGAGATTGAGAGATGATTTGACACAGATGAACAATAGGACTCTATCTGCTAAGAGGTTCTGTCAACTCTAAGATGTAAGAATGAGAACTAGTTTAACACTAATGCTTTCTTTTTGGTACCTGGGACAATTTAAACATGTCAGTACTGAGTAGTGGTGTTAACTGACAGGAGAGAATCACAGTATTTCATGTCCAGGTGAAGAACAAGTATTTGAAAATGATGACCACTCACAACAGGAAAAAAATCACTTAATTTAAAGAGCAAATGAGAGTACTTAAGCACAAAGAACCTAAGTGTATCTGAGGGAATCTTTAAAAACATAGAGTGCATCTTGGCTGCAGTCAAGCTGTTAACTACTCTCAGAACTTCTGCTATTCTTACAGGTGACAGACAGTGAACATGAGAACACCAGTACTGCAGTGTTACAGCTCTCCTGAATAATCCCTTCAATGTGTAGCGTGTTGCAAAGAAGCAACTTTCATCTTAATTTAGCCACCTGCATCTCTTCAGTCTACTTATTGTGGGTGACCTTGATTTGACTAGGTATTGTTATACTTACGCAAGACTTTATTTTCTAGTTATAAAACGTGCTATGTTTTCTGCCCTTCTCCAGATATTTACCAGTTATCTTCTCAGTGTGTAGGCTGAAAGTCTGTGTGAATTCCTGATACATCCATGACTTGCATTCTTACTGATTAAACTGCCTTTTGTGTGTGTTGTGAGGGGTGCTGTGTTTTGATTGGAGAACTTGAACAGTTTACATTTTTAGCAGTTAATTGTGACTGGAAGATTTGTAATTTGCAAAACTACCAAAAAAACCCTTTACTACCATGTACTTTCTTCTATGACTGTTCAGATAGCTTTATGGTTATCTTTAGAATTTCCACGAATTTACAAAAGAGAACTTGGCTGGGGAGTAGCTTTGTGGAAAGGGACACGGGGGTCCTGGTGGACAGGAAGCTCAATATGAGTGTGCAGCTGCGGCAAAGAAAACCAGCAGGATGGTGGGTTGCATCAACAAGGGCATCACCAATAGACATAAAGACAGCATCATCCCACTTAACTCAGCACTTGTCAGGCCACACCTGGAGTATGATGTTCAGTCTTGGTCCCTCCTGTGCAAAAAAGATGTGGACAGGCTGGAAAGGGTCCAAAAGAGGGCTGCAAAGATGGTCAAAGGACTGGGAAGCCATATGAAAAAAGGCTGATAGAGATGGGTTTGTTCAGCTTGCAGAAAAGAAGGCTAAGGGGAGACCTTATCAACATGTTTCAATAACTAAAAGGTGGCTACAAAGAAGATGGAGACGAGTCACATGGAAAAAGTGTGGGGTGATGGGCACAAGTTACTCCTGGGGAGATTCCACATGGACACTAGAGGAATGATTTTCACAATGAGAACAATCAGCCATCAGAATAATCTCTTCAGGGAACTGGTGGATTTCCCAGAACTGGACACTTTCAAAGATTCGTCTTGACAGGGTGCAGGGACACCTAATCTTGGTTATGCTTTGCCTAGAAAGGTTGGACCATAAGATCCCTGAGGTCCTTCCAACCTAGTGTTCTATGATTCTGTGATATCTTAAGATAATGGTACAGGTAATGCCATAAATGTTATTAAGTGAGACACAGATAAATACTATGGCAATAATAGGGCATTTTGTATGTTAGCTGGGAAAAAATCAGTAGTTTTGTAACAGCTTACACCACCTGGAGATCACCCTTATTTATGGCAGGGTTTGAAGGAAGGGAGCAGTGTTTGATTGTTTTATATGGATGGAAAACATTGTGAAACATTTGAAGACCAAATTATTATGAACTTTTTAAAGCTGTTTTTGCCATACATGAATAATGACAAAATTGCTTTGAAATTTTGAAGATTAGTCTTTCTGATTATGAATGTTCATTTTGAAACATCACTTCTAGACTGAGGAACTTATTTTAAGGGCAGTTGTATGTCCTGTGAAATAAATGCTTTTGATTATTTGTGTCTGTTACTGGATTTTTGAGATTTTTGATTTTGAGGCTTACAAATGGATTTGCTGAAGTGAGCTTCAAGGTTTGATAAAGTTGCCTGTGTATGATTATGGCAGGAATTTTTTAAGTGCATTCTGTCAGATTTTATCCTAAATCTGAAAGTTATAAGTACTAGTATGTCAGCAGTTCAGTACTTGGCTATATTTCTTCAGTTACAAATGTAATAACTTCAAGGACAGCTAATGGTGATCTTCAAGTGAGAACAACACTGAAATATTCTCTATTTTGAAGTTACATCTCAAAGATATATAGTACACTTACAAGCTGTGAGTTTTCATTAATGATTTCTGTACTGTGAGTTGATCTAATTTCGATTTTGGGGGTTTCATAGAATCATAAAATCATAGAATAGTTAGGGTTGGAAAGGACCTTAAGATCATCTAGTTCCAACTCCCTGGAGATGGGCAGGGACACCTCACACTAAAACCATACCACCCAAGGCTATGTCCAGCCTAGCCTTGAACACCACCAGCGATGGAGTATTCACAACTTCACTGGGCAACTCATTCTAGTGCCTCACCACCCTTACCGTAAAGAACTTCTTCCTCATATCCAATCTAAACTTCGCCTGTTAAATCTGAACCCATTACCCCTTGTCCTCTCACTACAGTCCCTCATGAAGTGTCCCTCCTCAGCATCCCTATAGGGCCCTTCAGATACTGGAAGACTGCTATGAGGTCTCCATGCAGCCTTCTCTTCTCCAGGCTGAGCAGCCCCAACTTTCTCAGTCTGTCTTCATATGGGAGGTGCTTGAGTCCCCTGATCATCCTCACGGCCTTCCTCTGGACTTGTTCCAACACTTCCATGTCCTTTTTATGTTGAGGACACCAGAATTGCACACAATACTCCAAGTGAGTTCTCACAAGAGCAGAGTAGAGGGGCAGGATCACCTCCCTCGACCTGCTGGTAGTGCTTCTTTTGATGCAGTCCAGGATATGGTTGGCTTTCTGGGCTGCCAGTGACGCAAACGGATACTCTTGGCATTCTTATCCTAGGTCAATTTTAGTGACACAGTTATTGCTTATGCTTTCTTTTTCCTAAAAGGTACCTTCCAGTGTGACCAAAATTCTAGTTGAGGGCCCAAAGGCATCATCTCACTTGACACAATAATTAGAAATGGAATAATAATTAAATGGAATAATAATTATATGCTGTGTGAAAGTACCTTTCCACATTTGACATTTGTTTGAAGTTTACAATATTGACTGCACATTACACGGAAACTGGGGCAACTTTCAATTATAATAGGTCCTACTTCTCATTCATAAGACTGATTCTGATCCTTTTACTTATGTTGGAGAGACCCAGATCCAACATATGCCCAGAGTAATACTTGGGAAATGATTTGTTTGTTCCTTTCTTAAGATTTCAGCTAGAGGAATTTTAAACAAGCTTCTTGGAAAGCATCAAAAATGCAGTTGATTTTTCAGGGACTTTGGGCTTGGAAGAGGCAAAGACTCCACAGAAGCCAGTGCCTGGGAGAAGCCTGAGAGTGGAGTCAAGGCATGAGTGTCATGCACAGTGTGTGAAACTTGTCAAATGTGCAACAGTTGTCAAATAACTTGTCTCTGAACAAAGGTGAAAGAGGGCAAAGTGTATCTGGTAATGTTAATTACATCATTTGGTGAACTACTCAAAGGTGCTGAAGTGCTACGTCGAGGAGTTCCAAAAAATTCTTAGATAAGTGACACGTATCAAGAGAGTGAAAATATGAAGAGAGCTATAGTGGTTTAAATGGTAGTACAATAATAATTAGCACTGCTAAATTGTTATAAAACCAGTCATAAGTGTCTTCAAAAAGCAATTCTCTGATTTGAACTTTCAGCATCGCTGGACACGACTTTTGTCATCACTTTCCTTAAAAATAAAAATGACTTGCACTGTGTTGTACATAATATACTTGATCATTGATAATGTGATTAATTAGATCACTCAAGTTACCCAAAGGTCTATTCATAATCAATAGAAGGAAACAGTTATCTTTACTGCACTGTTTACATCAATCTGAATATAAAACTCTCAAGATGTCTACAGCAGTGCAAAATAAGTGAGGTGTACCCCAGGGGTTTCTGCTTCTGCCAGTTAGAGTGTGAGTGTGAGACCAAGCTCTTGTGTCCTTTCCATGTTGTGTTCCTATGTGCATGTTATTTAGATATAACTGCATAGAAATGCAGAGCACAGCATATCTCCATGGTGGTGTAACACTCAAATGTATACATGAGTTGTGTTTAAATTAATCTTTCATGCAAATTAAACAGAATATCTGAACTTCTGTAGATTTCTTCTTGATTCACAATAGAAAGGCTATTTTAATGTGGGTACTGAAATGTCAAAGGGTCATGTAGGCCATTCAACTACAAGCCCATTAAAATGAGAAGCTCTTTCATCTTGAAACAAGTAGAACATGACCTATGAGAGGCACAGGTCTGCCATCTTTTATGTCAGTTAAGAGGAGATATATTGAGCAATGTCTGTTCCAAAATAACTCTTCGTAGCCTTTTTTTAGTTATATTTTGCAATTTGATTGTGAATCTTTGCTGACTGATTTAATCTTTTCTCTTTCTAAATACTATTAACTGTGCTATGATCCCTTTATCTCCCTTTATTATCTTTTTTTAAAATAAAAGGTCAGTGAAGACTAATGCCAGCAGTACATTAACTGCTTTGGGATTCTCAAAAGCATCAACTGTAGCTCTCCCTTGCGGTAAAGTACTGGACCAAGACTTGTCCTGGTTCCCTGCTTCCTGTTAATGTGTTTTTGGAATAATCTCTGACTATTCTTCAGGCACCTTCAAGCTGTTTGAATTTAATTTCCTGCCCCTATGCTTTCTGCTTCTATATTCTCTTTCTGTGGTTTTATTATTTCTTAGGAAGCTGTCACCTTAATTTCCAGTACTTTCCTCATGTATCCAAAAAGGCCCATGGTTTGGTCAAGATCATCTGTTAACCTTTTAATCTTTCACAACAGAAAAACATGCATAAAATTAACTTCCTGTTGCTCTTCAACTGTTTTGTAAACAAAAAACAAATAGGTGATTGAAATGGATTTATGAAGTATGATCAATAAAAAGCTACATTTCAATCAGAAGCTTGAAAGAAGAATTATAAGACAGTCTCTGAAAATGAAAGTTCATGTTGGTGGAGTTGATTAAAAACGTGCTACAAAAGGAATAGGAAAATGCTACAATCATTTTTTCCAAAACTAACAGAAGTTTTCAATTTCTAAAGGCAATCTTTCCTTTTAATAGACCTATCAAATAGGGGTGGTATTTCATGACTGGTGAATGGTAGATGTAACCCTGTTTTAAGAACAGTGCACCAAGTTCTAGTTAAAAAAAAAAGGAGGAAAGAATAATTAGACAAAATGAAATAAAATGCATCCTAGGCTAGTGCAAGACTAATTTTATGTGACTAGAAAGGACAAGAGTTAATTTACCAGAACTCAGTAAAGCATTTAATGTAATGTCATGTAGGAAATAATTTGTTAAGTTGGAAAAGATTGTTGTAATTGAAGAAATAGGTCTATTGGAAGGCAAGTGTTGAGTTATGGCTTCCAAATCTTTAACTTTTACAGTTTTTTCTTGATATAACACCTTGCTTAGTCCAAGGGGATAGTTATTCCTTTCCTCTTTGAAGCATTACCTGCCTGAATACATTTTTATATAGTGGAAGTCTTCCAAGATTGAGAATAAACAACCCGGTTCCTTCAGTCTTTTCTGAAGAGCTTTTTTCTTGACTTCTAACAATTTATTGCTACATGTTTGCTGGTGATGATTGGGTCCTTATTCAGTCATCTGCAAATCTCTCAGATTCAGGTCTCTACTGGAAAGCTGCTTTCTCCAGCTTGTTGCATTGGGTTTAATCCATCCTAGACATGAGATTTACAATTGCCTTTGTTGCTTTTGCAGATAGAATCCTGAAAAATGAAGGCTGTGATGTTGAAAGCTATGATGTTCCATTTGGCTCATTTCTCTAGGCTAACCTCTGAATAGTAGCCCTAAACTCCAGTGTATCAAACACTCCCACCATCTTGCTAAAGGTGAGCACTGTCTCATCATCCATGGCATACATTAAACACTGTACACTAGAATCAGTCCTGGACAATGCAGTATTAACCAGCTGCAGGTGGACTTTTCAGTGCTTATCACTATCTTTTGAGCCAAACATCCTGGCAATGTTCTGCTCACATTCTCACTTCCTTCTCCAAATCATATCCTGCCAATTTGTCTATCCCACCCTGGGATCATGTTGAAAGCCTTGTTAATAAGTGCAGCCCTTCGTCTATGGCAGTACAGTGCAGTCACAGAATGAAATCAAGTTGGTCAGGTATGGTTGATGACGGTTGTTCCCTTTTTCCACTCATCAAGAATCAGGAGCCTTTCCTGATAGCAAACCCCCTTCAAACACAGTAGAAGGCAACCTTGAGATGGTATTGACAAGCTTCCTCTACAACTTTGACTGTGGCTGGTGAGAACAATTGCAGTTACGTATATCCAATAAGCCCAACTTCTTTTAAGGTAGATCATACTTCAGTCCATGGACTCTGATAGTTGGCTTGGGGATCTTGAATTGGGATAGTTGGATTGAGGGTTAATGGCTGATATAAAGAAAACACCGAGTACCTCAAACTTACTCATGCCACTAGATTTACTGTCACATTGATGAATGGATCCGTGTTTTCTTCAGCCTTCCTTTTTCACCATTGTGCCTGTAAAAGATTTCTAGTTGTTTTTGACATCCTTTTCTAATTTTTGACCTGAACTTAGGTTTACCTAAATCAATCCCTGTGTGGTTAGGCAGTATCATTGTATTGCACTCAAATATCTTGCTCCTTCTTCCACTATCCCTATGCTTCCTTTCTGCACCTATGGTCAGCCAAGACTTTGGTCATTCATGCTGGCCTTTTACCATGCTTGTTTGACTTTTGTTTGGTACAGCATAAAGGTCTGTCTTCATACTTTGAGGAGAATGACCTGAAGATCAACAAGTTCTCCTTGACTTACTTGCCTTCCTACAGGATGCTGCCAAGCATGTCTCTGAATGAGCTCATGTTTGCTCTCCTGAAGTCCAAGGCTCTAATCCTACACTTTGTCTTGCTGCTTTCTTTCAGGGTTTGAACTGTACAACCTCACAGTCCCTGCAGACAAGGCTGTTGTTGACTTTTCTATCTTTAACCAGTTCTTTATTTGTGAGAAACGAGTTGAAAAGTTCCCTGGTGTGCTTTTTGCCTAAGCTGTCTAGTCTCCCAAACAATTTCCTTCACAGTTTAGGAATTAAGAGTGCTGGAACTCTTCCCAGTTGTTGGTTTTCATGCAGCCGCTCTGTTTTCAACAGTGAGATACTTTATTGTAACTGGGCACAGTGGTCGTATTTGTGGGCTGCTAGATGGTATTAGTGACCTGGAACACCCACTTTTTAACTAGTGCAGACATAGGTGAGGGTTGGTCTTCACAGTCTGCCATGCAAACAGTTGACTAAAATTGTAAAATTTGCTGTACCAGATAGTGCCAATAAAAAGAACATCTTTGTCCTGTGAAAGTATATATATATGTATGAAGAATTTCAGTCAGAAAGTTATTCAAGATTCATGTTTTCAACTAAACAACCTCTTTTATATGAGTATGTGCAATGTTTCATGGTAACCTAAGAACAAGCAGCACTGCAATAAAGTGTGAGAATGAGGCGATGATAAAGTTAAGAATCTTTTCCTCCTTGAATGGGTTCAAATCTGAAAAGTGAAGGCAGGTTTCTTGAACTTGTCTCCAAACTATTTCCTGAGGATTACATAACACCACTGAGATTTTGTGGTGGTAGTATACAAGGATTTACACTTCTGTATAATAGATTCAAATCCAGTCTGCTAACAACAATGCGGGAAAGATCCTTGCCTAACTGAAAATATGATACTTCATGGAACTTCAAGCATCTAACTTTTAAATTATTAGTAGCCTCTTGCTCTGTATTCATTAGAAATTACTTGCTCTCATTTTAGTTTCACAAGTACTATGAGCATATATGCACATAATGCTTTTGGATGTCCAGAAAATATTTCATATGCATGGTATGGATGGCTTATAGTTCCCACAGAGAACCTCTGCATGGATACATATGCAGCGTGGGTGCCAGCTTGGCCTGAACTTGCTCTTAGCTTGTAAATGCCATTGGCATGGTGCAGCTTCTGGGTTATGAGCTCTGCCTGAAGACAAGTGGCTCAGACTGAACTTTGGGGTTAGCTGTGGTTACTCAGCTTTGCAGTTAGTGGAGGTTCACATCAGGCCAGCTTAGAAAGTCAAGAGAATAAATGCTTGCCTGCAGGCGAAAATTATACAGATGCCTGAGTGTCATTTTTGATGCTCATTAATGTTTGTGTCCAGGAACTTCAATGCAGCTGTTTCTACTAAGAGAGATAAAAAGAGAATCTCCAGTGACTACTAGCATGATCTATTTTTATACATTATCTTAACTATATTTAAGCCACTGAACTGTCACTTGTCAATAACATTGATTACAATCTTTTTCTCCCACCAAAACATGAATTTCCTAACAATTTTGGTTTGATTTCATATTTAATAACATTTTCAAAACCTTTGCTTCTTTTTACTGCTCTGTTTTTCACTTAGTTCCGTGCTTGCCTTCACGAACAGGTGAAAGATTATGAATTACCTACATAGGAGGATTTAAAAGACCCAGAGGATCCCAACAGTTAGGGTGAAATTGCTGTGCTATCATTTTTGGGTGGATTTCCCTCACTGTCGTGGTTTAAGGCTCTCAAACTCATGCAGTCTCTCTCTCACTCACTCCCCCCTCTTTCTTCCCCCAGTCCCAGGGGGACAGGGAGGAGAATCAGAAGAATGTAACTCCCACAGGTTGAGATAAGAACAGTTTAGTAACTAAGGTATAACATAAATCACTAGTGCTACCACCAACAATAATAATTATAAGAGAAATAGAAGAGAAAAGAATACAATTGCTCATCCAGCCCCACCAAAGAGTGCACCCCCATCACCTGATGCCAAGCCTGACCACACAGTGCCACCCCCCCACCCCCCCATCCTTCCAGGTCTCTGCTCTCCATTTTACATCCTGGACATGATGTGCTGTGGTATGGAATACCTCTTTGGTCAGTTTGGGTCAGGTGCCCTGTCTCTGCT
>JASSUY010032262.1:4574-17331 GCA_032466535.1 Forpus xanthops
TGGGCTGCAAGAGCACACTGCCGGCTCATGTTCATTTTCTCATCAACCAACACCCCCAAGTCCTTCTTCTCAGGGCTCCTCTGAATCTCTTCTCTGCCCAACCTGTAGCTGTGCCTGGGATTGCTCCCACTCAGGTGGAGGACCTTGCACTTGGCATGCATAACTTCATCATGTAGGCATCAGTCCACCTCAGAAGCTTGTCAAGGTCCCTCTGGATGGCATTCCTTCCCTCCAACTTATCAACCAAACCACAGAGCTTGGTGTCATCAGCAAACCTGCCAAGGGTGCACTCAATCTCACTGTCCATGTCACTGACAAAGATGTTGAACAAGACTGCTTCCAAAACCCATCTCTGAGGACCACCACTCGTTACTGTTCTCCAGCTGGACATTGAGCCATTGAGCACAACACTTTGCGTGTGGCCATCCATCCAGTTCTTTATCCACCGAGTGGTCCAGCTATCAAATTGTTGTCTCTCCAACTTAGAGACTAAGAATGCCATGTGAGACAGTGTCAAATGTTTTCACAAGTCTGGGTAGTTGACATCAACTGCTCTACCCCTGTCCATCAGTTCTGTATCCCCATCATAAAAGGCCACCAAATGGGTCAGGCAGGATTTCCCCTCAGTGAAGCCATGCTGGGTGTCACCAACCACCTTCTTGTTTTTATGTGCCTCACATGCTTTCCAGCAGAATCTGCTCCAAGATTTTGCCAGGCACAGAGGTGAGACTAACTGGTCTGTAGTTCCCGGGCTCATCCATTTTCCTCTGCTTGAAAATGGGGGTTATATTTCCCTTTTGCCAGTCATCTGGAACTTCTCCTGACTGCCATGATTTTTCAAATATGATGGACAGTGGCTTAGCAACTTTATCTGCCAGCTCATTCAGGACCCGCAGATGGATTTCATCAGGTCCCATGGACTTGTATCCATTCAGGTTCCTAAGGTGGTCTCGAACCTGATCTTCTCCTACAGTGGGCTTTCATTCTCACTGTCCCTGCATCTGCCTTCCAAGACTTGGATGGCTGGTGTTGTCAGAGCATTTGCCAGTGAATATTGAGGCAAAGTGGTCATTAAGAACCTCAGCCTTATCCAAATTGAGAGTAGCCAGTTCTCCTGATAGTTTCCAGAGAGGGCCCACGTTGTTCCTAGACTGTCTTTTATTTGCAATGTACATACAGAATCCCTTCCCCTTATCTTTCACATCCCTAGCCAAGTTGAATTCTAAGTCGGCCTTAGCTTTCCTAACCTGCTCCCTAGCTTCCAGGACAACATCTCTGCATTCTTCCCAGTGTGCCTGTCCTTGCTCCCACCTTTTATAAGCCTCTTTTTTCCTTTGAATTTTCCTCAGGAGGTCCTTATCCCTCCAAGGAGATCTGCCCTCCTGTAGCACTTCCTTCTTGTTGGAATATATCACTCCTGAGCTTGCAGCAGGTGATCCTTGAATATTAACCAACAGTCTTGGGTCTCCCTGCCCTCTAGGGCTATATTCCATGGAACCTTACTGAGCAGGTTCCTGAAGAGGCCAAAGACTGCCCTCTTGAGAACTAGGGCAATGAGCTTGCTGCATGATCTACTCAATGTCCTGAGGAATTCAAATTCGACCATCTCATGATCACTGCAATCAAGGCTGCCCTGGAAAACAGTGTACTGTTGCCTCTTTTAATATCTCAAAAGTAGCTGTCACTGGCTTATGTCCTCTATGTTTTCATTTTCATCCCTGGAAACCTAAGAGCCTAATTACAACTTAGCAGAGATAAATTTTACATTCTAGTGCTTGGAGTTCATGGCCTCAACAAAGTCCAAATAATTTGGAGTATTTTCTTCCACATATTATCAACTAGTTGTAAATTTTAACTCTTAAACTTAACACTGTAGAAGATTAGAGTTGTATTCTGAAAAGAGGTCATTCTTCTTGTTTGAACCTCAATGTTTACTTCTATATTAACTTTGCTTATTCCATTTTAACCGAAAAAAGGAACAACATAGTAAGTGCTTTGAAGTAGTCATTGCAGCATAGTCTGGAAGAAAGTGTCTACTACTTGCTGTAAATTGACTAGTGTCAACATTCTAACATATTTATGAAGGATTTTGAAAAGGAATTTCATATAATTAATACTGATTATTTTCAAAAGGTTCATAGAATAGTAGCCGTATAATTTGCAATGAATATCAAAAACCTGCCTCCATGGAAACATAATTTATAATAAGCTTCCTGAAATTAATAATGCAACATTTCAGATTAAGCATTCTTGTAACTTAAGATTGTTGAATTCACAGGCAAAATAGGCACAGTTAAAGAATCTGTCTTAAGACACAGTCCTCTCTAAAGCTAGGCCAAGTGAACACTTAACAATTTCACTTATATAGTATTTGCAGTTATGCTTTCAATTACTGTTTTCTGTGAGTGTATTAAAGAAATAAAGAAAAGTTGGGTTTATATAGATACGTAAATATTAGTTATATCACATTACAGATACCAAAGATGGAGTTCACTTCTCATGACAGCTATTGTGTAAGGACAGAGATTTCCTTTACTCAATGTAACAAGTCTTGGTAGAAAATGTCCAAAATGCCCCAGGAAACTCTATATACAAGGCTTGGGTAGTTGAATCATGCCCGTAAGACAGCAGGAGATAGATATTGCTCTCTTTGAACATCTGACCCCACAAGATTCAGAATATTTTCCTGTAAAATTCTGTCGGAAGTTGCTTTAGAAACTGGATCCACAGGAAACAGGATAGTTTAGAATCACAGAATAGTTAGGATTGGAAAGGACCTTAAGATCATTTACTTCCAACCCCCCTGCTATGGGCAGAGACACCTCCTACTAAATCATGCCAACCAAGGCTATGTCCAACCTGGCCTTGAATACCGCCAGCGATGGAGCATTCACAATTTCCCTGGGCAACCCATTCCAGTGCCTCACCACCCTTACAGTAAAGAATTTTTCTTTCTCATATTCAAGCTAAACTTCCCTTGTTTAAGTTTGAACCCATTACCCTTTGTTCTATCACTACAGAATGAAGAGTCCCTCCCCAGCATCCCTATAGGCTCCCTTCAGATATTGGAAGACTGCTATGAGATCTCCACACAGCCTTCTATTCTCCAGGCTGAACAGCCCCAATTTTCTCAACCCCTCTTCATACAGGAAGTGCTGCAGTCCCCTGATCATTCTCATAGCCCTCCTCTGGACTTGTTCCAACAGTCCTTTTTATGTTGAGGGCACCAGAACTGTACACAATACTCCAAGTGAGGTCTCACGACAGCAGAGTAGAAGGGCAGGATCACCTCCCTCATTCTGCTGGTCACACTACTTTTGATGCAGCCCAGGATACGGTTGGCTTTCTAGACTGCAAGAGCACACTGAAGCCGGCTCATGTTCATTTTCTCATTGACCAACACCTGCAAGTCCTTCTCCTCAGGGCTGTTCTGAATCTCTTCTCTGCCCAGCCAGTAGCTGTGCCTGGGATTGCTCTGATCCAGGTATAGGACCTTGCACTTTACATGGTTAAACTTCACCAGGTTGGTATCAGCCCACCTTACAAGCTTGTCAAGGTCTCTCTTGATGGCATTCCTTCCCCCTAGGAATTTAGGCTTGAGAATGATCTGTTAGGTACCTTTAACAGACGTACAATGAAGAGTAGAAGAGTATTTGTGACAGAGTGCTTGACAAAAATTTAAGGCAATGCTGAGGACCAGCTGCACCTAATGCATGGAACAAAAGAGTGGTTGTGTCAGTTTGGTGTATTGAAGGAAATCCTGCCTGACCAAATTAGTGGCCTTCTATGATGGGGTTACAGAACTGAATGGATACAGGTAGAGCAGTTGATGTCATCTACCTGTACTTGTCTCTAAATTGGAGAGACATCAATTTGATAGGTGGACCACTCAGTGAATAAAGAACTGGCTGCATAGCTGCACACAAAGAGTTGTGGTTAATGTCTCAATGTTCATCTGGAGACCAGTAACGATTGTTACCATTCAGCGATCCGTGTTGGGACAGGTCTTGTCTTGTTCAACATCTTTGTCGGTGACATGGACAGTGGGATTGACTGTGCCCTCAGCAAGTTTACCAGTGACACCAAGCTGTGTGGTTCTGCTGACAGACTAGAGGGAAGAAATGTTAGGGGGGAGGTTGTTATTTTTAAATGGATTTTTTTTTTTGTATGTTTGATTTAGATTTTTTTTTTTTTCTTTTTTTTTTAGGACAACCCTGCAGTATTTTTCTTCTCCCTCTCCCATACACTCTCCTGTCTATTTTGTTATATTTGTACTCATGGTGACATATACTGTACCATCTGCTAGTATGAAAATCAGGACAAATAGCTTCTGATGGCAAAGCCATAGCATAAATTAATTTTTTTTGTAATCTTTTAGACTGTTGTTCACATTTGATATTTCTGTCATGACAGCCTCTTTTAAAACTTATGCAATCTTAGGGGGAAATGGAAATAGGTTATCTTTTTTTTTTTAAATTATATGACAGAACTAAAATCTAGGAAATGCATTCCCTGACTGAAAAAGCATATTTTCAAGAAAGCTTTTTTTTTTATTACAGCAATATCAGCTATATGCAAAAAGTTTGAGATGTCATTTCAATTATATAAATGAAAAATTAAATAAAAGTTATTCCCTAACTGTCAGTATTTACTTGAAAGTCAAGCTTTCTGTGCACTTTTCCTGTACATTCAACTTTCTGTTAAGAAATATGCAGAACGGTTACAGTATTTTTTATTCACATGAATGAATAAAGATATATAAATAATAGCATTACACCAATGGGAATGTTAGAAAATATTAGAAGATAAATTAATCCTCCATATTAATATATTTCATGGTGTATGTTGGAATATATAACCTGCCGTATTTGAGGTCATATACAAAGAAAGTAATTTCCTACTAGCATTTTTCCAAGGGGAAATAAATGGTGTCAGTTATTTTCATCTAATTTAAGTTTCATAGTGCTAAATCCGGTGTAGAATATTGCTGACAAATTAAAATTTAGAATTTAAATAAGTTCGAAGCTATTCAGTATGAGATATTGCATCTGTGTTATTTCATTAGTAAGTGTAAATGTGGTAATATCTGGTAAAGGAGGACAGTGAATGTCTTCTGCATTAGGAATCAGATGTCTGCCTATGTGGTAGAATTTCAGCTTCATTAAAAGATCAGGATTGTTTTAATTTGTTTACACACATTAACATTTCTGAGGAAACTCATTTATAGAAAAACAGCAAGCTCATCAGAAAAAAGAACATGGTTTGTTTGATGCTAACTGGAAAACTCTTTTTTTCCTCACTAGTGTTAAAAGAAAAATTCCCACTCCAACATTGCCTGGACAGTGTATTTTGTGACAATTTAGTCTCTGAAATTGTGAGAAGGCTCCAGGGAGACTTTAAAGCAGAATGCCAGTACCTAAAGGGTGCCTACAGAAAAATATCGAGAGAGACATTTTACAAGGACATGTAACGACAGGACAGGAGGTAAATGCTTTAAGTTGACAGTGTAGATTTAGATTGCATATTAGGAAAACATTCTTCAGTATAAGAGTGGTGAGACACTGGAATAGGTTGTCCAGAGAAGGTGTGGATGTCCCCTCCCTGGCAGTGTTCAAGGCCAGGTTGGATGGGGCTTTGAGCAACCTGGTAGAGTGGGATGTGTCTTGGCCTCTCGCTGGGGGGGAGATTGGAATTAGGTGTTCTTTAAGGTCCCTTCAAATCTAAACCATTCTATGACTATGATTCTATGACTGAGAAAGAAGAAATAAAATTACATGTTTTAAAAGAAAATCCCACTCTAACATAGATACTGGTTCAATGCTGTTATAGGAAAGAAGAAAATATTCATGTTTTTTTCAAACTATAGTAATCCATGTAGTCCTCTCTCCAGTTCTACATCCTCCAAAGTTGCCAATGAAATAATTGTTTTATTCTGGATTTACTCTGTTGCAAAAAGAAAGGACTATTACAAGCTTTTCAGACAAAACTCTAATTTGGCCCTGAAATAATGCAAGGTGTCATGGGTTCAGCAGCAGCAGTCATCTTTCTCCTTTAAGTAGTAGCTGGTGCAGGACTGTTTTGGATTTTTGGCTTGGGAACAGTGCTGATAGCACCAGTGTTTATAGTTATGGCTTAGAATGTTTAGGCTGGCCAAGGACTTTCTGAGTCTCATGCTCTGCCAGGGAGGAGGGGAGCAGGAAGAAGCTGGGCGGAAGCAGAGACAGGGCACCTGACCCAAAGTGATCAAAGAGGTATTCCATACCATAGCACGTCATGTCCAGGATGTAGAGACAGAGAGGGCAGAGACAGGAAAAGATGGTGGTGCTGGGGGGGTGTGTACGGCATGGCTGGGATTCGGTATGAGGTGATGGGGTGCACTGTGTAGCCGAGTTTGGTATCAGGAGATGGAGGGGCACTGTGTGGCGTGGCTAGGTATCAGGTGAAGATCTCTTGTACTTTCTTTCCTTGTATTTTCTCTTGAATTATTATTGGTGGTAGCGTTAGTGATTTATGTTATACCTTAGTTACTAAACTGTTTTTATCTCAACCTGTGGGAGTTGCATTCTTTTGATTCTTCTCCCCATCCCCTTGGACTGAGGAAAAAAGAGAGGGGAGTGAGTGAGAGAGTGGCTGCATGAGTTTGAGAGCCTCAAACCACGACACAAGGTCAAAGCAGAAGCATGCAACTGTAAAATAAACCAGCAGCATTTCAAATATTTTGCCTGTCTGTACCTTGTCCCCTACAAGTGGAACAAGGTGTGGTATCAACAGGTGTAAGACTACAATTTGTATTGTCTGCAGAAGATACTGAGCAAATTGTTTCTAATGCTATAATCTGTGGTTGAAAACTGCAATGGGATTTGTCACAGCCCTCTTGGAGATGCTTGACTAGAAACACATTAGCTTGCTATACTGAGTTTTGTTGTTCTGGGATAGAAAAGAAAAATTTTCTGAACTGAAGCAGGCTTTTTCAGGTCTGCACTCAGATGAGAGGTCAGTCTTCTATAATTTTATGGAAGTGGTTCCAATGGGTATGTTTATACTGTTAAATTAAAACAAAACCAAAAAACAACCAGCCAAACAAAAAAACCCAAAACCATCCAAAACCAAACCAAACCAAGTAAATAAACAAAACAAAAAAAAAACTAAAACAAAAAAAAAAAAAAACCCACCCATAAAACCAAAAACAAAAACAAAAAACACCATAAAAACATGCAAACAACCAGGAATTGAGCTTAATGCCTTGGTTTGTTCTGCCTCTGATCTGGACAGCATTAACTACTTTTGTTTACAAATTTTACTTGAGAGCAGATAGTCCGTCCTAAGCAGTGTGGATCCGAGTGTCATGGGTAAGTTAATGACAACCTATAGCGGATCTGGATATTGAGGCTTATTTAAAAATCAATGAGAGTAAAACTTTTACTCTACTTGATTGTCACATGCAATTTCTCAGTTGCTTTTCCCCTTAAAGTCACATTTACTTGGTCTTGATTTTGAGCAGATAATTGTGGGTGTGGACAAATGTTGGAAACTAAACTTCTGAACTCTCAATCATGAGCCTGCCACTTGTCACCCATTACCAGGAAGGCCTGGCTGCAAATGTTGATAATACCTAGACTGCGCAGAATTGACACACGCTGAGACCATCAGTTAGGAGACTGATCACACTTCATGCCTCTGACTATAAGCTATTTAGATGGAGCACAAAAGACTTAGAATGGAGGCAGATCCATGGAGGCGAATGTTATGGAACACCCAGTGCATTGTAGGTAATGCCTGAAACTGATAACTTCAAGCAGAAGTGCAGCATAAGCTAACATGACTGTCCCAGATCAGCAGTGATGTCCCGGGTAGAAGGAAAGGCTTTAGCACTTAACTGAAGTTTTCACTGATCTCTGATGTTTCTGCTACTCCTTTACTCATCTTTTTTAGTTCCATGTCACTGGTAGATCATCACAATTTCACGACCTTTACTTGTCACCAAGGCATAAAGTTCACATTCCCTAAGTAAGCATCTATCAGTTATGCACTGAAAGCCAGTTATCTCCTGTTTATACACAAAGGATATTAATTTAAGGTGGGCATCTAGATATCTAGATAATAGGTTCTAGTGGTGACTCTTCCTTCATTGACAGTATATGAAAATGTCATTTGGTGAATACTCCAACTTTGAAATACAAGTAGTAAATTACTTTACTATTGGTAAATTATGGTAGTAGTAGTAAATTACTTTCAATGTGAGGTAGCTTTTAGATAAAAATAACACCTTTTCACTCATCTATAAAAAAAAAGAACTTGCTTGGATTTCTTCTTTTCATGACTGAATTCAGTTAGCTTTTTTTTTTTTTGTTCCATGGAAAATAATCAGTACTCATAGTTGCAATCATAGAATCATAGAATAGTTAGAGTTGGAAAGGACCTTGACCAATCATTATAGTCCTTAATGAAGAGTCCATCCCTAGCATCCCTATAGCTTCAGATACTGGAAGGCTGCTATGAGGTCTCCATGCAGCCTACTCTTCTCCAAGCTGGACAGCCCCAACTTTCTCAGCCTGTCTTCATACGGAAGGTGCTCCAGTCCCCTGATCATCCTTGTGGCACTCTTTTGATTGTGTTACCAGCTAGCCTTTTCCATTATCTTTTTCCTAACACTAAACTTTGCCTATGGTAAATTAAGCTCCAAAAGACTTTGCCTTCCTCACTGCACTGTCTTCTCCTTAAATTACCTTCTGCTGTCCAGCATTTTCAGTTGTAAACCCCACTCTCAACTTCTCTCATGTCTTCACACTAACCATTATGGTCTGTAAGTATTTATTAGAAGCTTCTTCTAAGAAGGCACCATCTTCCTTCCTTTTTTCTCTATTCCTTGCTTATTACCCCACTTACACTTCATTCAGGATTTTTCATATTTAAGGTAATTGGTGTCATCATAAGGCTAGATGGATGTATAAGTACAACAGATGCAAGCCCTAAGATGTTTATCTAACAAATCCCAAACAGATCTTCTCTGAAAATTCAAAAGCTCATTCCAATGTTTCTAATTTGCCTAAAATTACATACTTTAACAAGTAGACTACAGAAAGCATTCTGTAGTCTACACACTGCAAATTGCATGCACCCGTCTACTCTGTCATCAGGATTCAATACCTTCAGTAAAAATTACTAAAGATTATTCAATAATCCTTCCTCTTCCCCCTCCACCTTTTCTTGTTTTGTTCCTAATAGCTTCAGCTAGAAACTTTTATACAAATTGGAAATTTTTTAAATGGCTTATGCTAAACAAAGTTACATATGAACGTAGCTTTTATAACAAGAAGAGTTCAATAATTTCAAGTAGGTTCAACAACTCTACATATAAAATCTGTCTACTGAGGGGTGCTGGTTTTGGCTGGGATAGAGTTAATTTTCTTCATTGTAGCTGGTATGGACTCAAGGCCTTTTCTGCTCCTTGAATCACCCACTAGCAAGTAGGCTCAGGGTGCACAAGAAGCTGGGAGGTGACATAGCCATGACAGCTGAACCCAACTGACCAAAGGGATACTCAGGCTGTATGATTTCATGTTTAGCATGTAAGAAGGATGCTGGGGGGATGTTTGGATTTAGGACCTTTTGTCTTACCAAGTAACCATGGAATATGATGTCACCCTGCTTTCCCAGGCATGGCCAAACACATGCCTAACAATGGGAAGTGGAGAATGTTTGGCTTTGTTTGGATGAACAGCTTCTGCTTTACCTATTAAACTGTCTTTATCTCAACCCACAAGTTTTCTCACTTTTATTACTTCAGTTCTCTCCCCCATCCCATTGTGAGAGAATGAGTGAATATCTGTGTGGCACTCAGTTGCTGCCTGGGTTTAAACCAAGACATGGGGAAATTGAAGTATTTTATTCTTTTTAATAACTTCAGATGAAAACAGTAACCAAATAACTTACAAATAAAAAAAATAAGACATTTAATGCTCTTGCTTGCATTCATTAAAGGTAATTTACTAAGAAATAATTAAAAAACAGTCTGCAAAAAACTTTCTATTTAATAAAATGCATAAAATATTAGCAAAATTTGTGATACTAGCATGTCTGCTGGTTTTTTTACATGTATTTTTTTTTGCATTACAATCTTGATGAATTTTACAGTTCTGAACATAAAATTAAGCTAGATAGTCTCCATATTACTTTTGTGCTTTATTAAGATGTTCAGTACCTTGTATTGTATTATTTTTGTGAAACTCAGTTCTTTGTATTACTTTTTTGATCTATCATCTGGCTCATAGGAAATTATGTGAATATCAGAGGATATAGAGTTCACGGTCAAGTTTCTGAAGTTTTCTAGCGTAGATTGTAAATTAGCAAGTCTGGCAGCAATAAATTCACTAGACCATTACTAAAGTGAACAGAAAGGCCAGTAAGGATATTCTTAATTTTTGGTTTTCGGGTTTTAGGTTTCAAATAATTTATTGGCTTTCTAATTGATTTTACCATTTTCCATGTTCTGTTTATGTTGTCTTTTTTTCACTCATGGTTATTCCCTTACTAACATACCAGCACTTTTTTCCATGAGGTGAAGAGACTGTCAAAATCCATGAACAAGAAAGGCAATCTGCCTAATCTCTGAATCTCTGAAGACTTTTAGGTATTCTCTGCATTTTTCAGATCTACACAAGACACTGTCTTCAGTGTTTCTGGTTGCATGACTGTGTACAGTATTAGTCCAACGTTTATTATATTGTTTTGCATTCACAAAGACTTCCAAAATGCTACTTCGAAATACATAACTTCAGATTTAAAAAATAAACTGGCCAACTGATCAACAAGCTAAACTCCTGATATATGGAAGGTTTGCACTTTTAAATGAAAAGCAATTCATATAAAATTGCAGTCTGCTTGGATTTTTTATATTATTGGACTTTATTCCTTTTTTTTTCCTTTTCCTTTTTTTTTTTTTTGTTCCTTGCTTGACAGCTCAAATTTAGAAACTCCTGAAATATTTATCTTCGCCTCATAATATGCATTATTTTCATCTGGATTAAATGCTAGAATTAGAAATTTAATACTGGACTACAGATACTTTTCTTTTTATTTACAAGATAATCACTGAACAAATGTTGTTGAGCTAAGAGAGAAAATAAGAAAACAGCAAACAATAAATCAAATCTGGGGCCAAGTTTACAATTACAGAATAAAAAGTAAAAATAAAGACTCTTAATGAATCACCTAATTGTAATATTTGACCTTGTATAAACTAATACCTAATCCTATCATTATCTATTCACACTACCTTAAAAGGAGATAATTTTAAATGCAAACTCCTCCTATTCATATTGTCAGAGCATTTGGAATCCAATCATTTTAGATATTATTTTTGCTCTCATAATATGCACTGTGAAGGGAGTTTCAGTTTGGTCTCAGTTTAAAGTAGAGAGTTGGTGTCATGATTTAATCCTAGCTGGCAATTAAGTATCACATAGCAGCTTGCTCATTCCACCACCTGGTTTAATAACTGAAATAAAGTAAAATATTATAATACCTTGTAATAATAGAAATAACTTTCTATACAAAACCGACAACAATAATAATAGGAAATAGAGATGAAGATGAATGAAAACCAAGGAAGAGCAGTGATGCACAACACGATTTCTCACCACCCACTGACCCATACCCATCCTATCCCCAAGTAGCAATCATCCCTTTCTGGCAAATTCCCCCAGTTTATATACTGACCAAGGCAGCCTATGATATGGAATGTCCCTTCAGCTATTTCAGGTCAACTGTCCTGGCTGTGCTCCCTCCCAGTTTCTTGTTCCTCTCCTCAGTGGCAGACAGCAAGAAATCAAAAAGTCTTTGATTAGGGTAAGCGCTCTTAAACCACAACACAGGTGTGTTATAAACTCATTCTCAGACTAAGTTCGAAACATAGCACTGTACTAGCTCCAAGGAAGAAAATTAACTCTATCCCAGCCAAAATCAGGACAGCTGGGAAATTCATTTTTATTAAAAAAGGAAAAACTTCTGTATATGTTCTGTAACCAGAATTATTTAGCACCTGAGAGAATAGAATAGAATAGGCAAGCCATGCAGCGTAAGAATACTTGGCTCATATCTAGTACTTTTACTATCTTTTAAACCACATTAAAACAGGCCAGTGAACTTCCCCAGATTTTATGGGGAAAAAAAAAAATGACACAAAGCAATGAATGGATTTTCCTAAGGGCATTGCTGAGGAAACACCTACTGCCTGAACAGTTGCAGAGTTCTCTGTGAAGAAAATCAGCAAGATTTTTGCGATGTTACTTTGTTACATAGAAAATTATGGTTAATTTCATTTTAACTTAACCAGGTGAAAGTTATATGTCTGTGTTGTTCTTAGGAATGTCTGCAGTTAATAGAAGAATGGCAACTTCGGTCATACCATTTATATCAGATACTTATCAGGGTGGTTAATTTGCAGTCGATTGGCTAAATGAAGGATAAACCTTAGATTAAGTGCTTTTTTGACATGTTGAATTTAGCTGTATCCAGTATTTGTGTGTATGATTCTGCATGGTGTCCTTGCTCCTGGCAGGGGGGTTGGAACTAGATAATCATAAGGTCCTTTCCAACCTCAACTATTCTATGATTCTATGATTGCAGTACATCAGCAACTGCGGAAGTTTTCTATATTCAAAATATCTTTTAAGTTTATTCTGGTGCTGCCCGTAGTCGAAACACAAACCAACAAACCAACAGAGTGCCAGTTTATGCGGTGCTTTATTCAGGGCCC
>JASSUY010032263.1:0-19385 GCA_032466535.1 Forpus xanthops
ACATAAAAAGGACATGGAACTGTTGGAACAAGTCCAGAGGAGGGCCACGGGGATAATCAGGGGACTGGAGCACCTCCCTTATGAAGATAGGATGATAGAGTTGGGGCTGCTCAGCCTGGAGAAGAGAAGGCCGCGTGGGGACCTCATAGCAGCCTTCCAATATCTGAAGGGGGATTACAGGTGTGCTGGGGAGGGACTCTTCATTAGGGACTACACTGATAGGACAAGGGGTAATGGATTCAAACTTAAACAGGGGAAGTTTAGATTGGACCTGAGGAAGAAATTCTTTCCTGTAAGGGTGGTGAGGCACCGGAATGGATTGCTCAGCGAAACTGTGAATGCTCCATTGCTGGTGGTGTTCAAGGTCTGGTTGGACATAGCCTTAGGTGACATGGTTTAGTGGGAGGTGTCCCTGCCCATGGCAGGGGGGTTGGAACTAAATGATCTTAAGTTCCTTTCCAACCCTAACTGTTCTATGATTCTACATTTAGTCACTTCAGTGTTTGGGATGTGATTAATATGAAACTGTTAACATCAGTTGCTGTAGAAGGAAATGAAACTGGCTAGAAAAATCACACTGCCTTTTATTGCAGATAGTAGGAAAAAGAAATTATGGTCCATGAAGGATATTATAATTCTGGAGGGAATGTACTGTATGTGAGATTTTGTGAACTTTCTGGAGTCTTAAGCTGTCCTTGATAGACGTTTGTTTTTGGTTATGGTTTTGTTTTTTGCCTGGAGAAGGGGTTTGCTAAGAAACTGCATTGTGGAACACCAGTGTCAGTGTTCTACTCTAAAACAGATAGGGTCACCATAATGCTCTTTCTTTTCCAAATTAGCAGTCTTAGTGTCCAGAGTAACACAGTGCAGTCAGTACAATCAAGTTACAATCCCTTTGAAGATGAAGAAGATACTGGGAGTACTGTCAGTGAAAAGGAGGACAATAAGATCAAAAAGTTGGTGAAATGTTGTTTTTTTTTTTTTTTTGTTTGTTTTCACACTTGCACTTTCTCTATCCAGGTTTTTCTGGTTTTGGTTTCTGTAACATTATGCTGGTCAGTGCATGAAGTCCTTTTAAGCGGTTATGTAAGCAACTCTGTAACCTAACTTGTCTTTCCTAACAGATGCCATATCTGTTGCTTTGATCTATGGTTTGAAACTACTGGGGTTGTTGGCAGTTGCTAACAGAACTGCTGCTGCTTTTTTCCCTTCCTTTACCAGTCCTGTAAACTGTTGAAAACAAGTTTTTTGTACTGAAACTGCTTCTGGAGCTTTACTGCTCTGTGTGTTCTTGCTGAATAAATCTGCTTTTATGATTGCTTTCTTTTTGTTTAGGACCTTCTCAAACAGCTGCCTGTTACTTCAGTGTACACACTGGGGGTGTCATACCACTCTCTTAAATGGCATGTGCATGCTCAACACTGAACTTGTGTTTAAATGATCAAGTTGTTGCAGTGTAATGAAGTTTCTCTATTGGTGGATTGCAACATGCAAAAGGTGTTGAAGGCTACTGCAGAGGTGCATAGAGATGTGGGAGGAAGGTTCTGCAAAGCAATTTAAATTTCTTATCCTAAACCAGATAATAGATTATTCCTGTCATCTAGTACCTGCTTACCTTTAACCTTCTAGAGTAAATAATTTTCTCAATTTCAAAATTCTTCTTGGTAGAGAAGTTTTTGGAGTTCATGGGGAGGTTGTCTTTGATACGTTTTTTAATTTTACCTTTTTCTGACTTTGTAAATGAATTGCAAGAATGCTGCTGCTTTTCTGCCTTAGAGTGGAGGTGAAACTTAACTAGGGGAACTCGTGTCTTGGTGGTATTTCTAGTCTCCTATTTTAAGAGCAGAAAAGAATAATTGAAAATCTGTTTTCAGCGTTAGCAGCTATGAGAAAAACCAAGGGTACCCTACAGATTGGTCCGATGAGGAGTCCAACAATCCCTTCTCTTCCACTGATGCAAATGGAGACACCAATCCGTTTGATGAAGATACCTCTCCTGCAATGGAAGTGCGAGTACGTGCGCTCTATGACTATGAGGGCCAAGAGCAAGATGAGCTCAGCTTCAAAGCTGGTAAGTTTACAGCATTCACTTAAATCACCCCCACCCCCCATTTCTCCTTTTGATAAATATTTTTTTCTTCAGCTTTTATTTTCTGAAGTTGTATCTGTTCCTCTGAATATAACTTGCAATATCCTACCTAAGTCTCCCCGCTCCCAACAGTGCTGCTTAGTATCTCCTGTTCAGAAGCACTGACTTATAATCTGTTTGGAATGTGTTTGGATGCATCTGTTTGAGATTTTCTTAGTTTTACATTAAACAAAATGAGTTGCAGAACTAATAGAACCCTATCTTTTCCTTTTCTTTCTTGGTGACAGTAACAGCTGCTGCTTTTAGCTGTCTAGATATGTCAACCCAACTTTATAAAGTTGTTTTTTTAAAAAGGAAAAGACACAGCAGTTAATTTTAAAACAATATCTAATCAACTGATCTTTTTTTCTGTTTAAACTGGAAGCATCCCTTTTTTGGCCTCCAGCTTCCTGCAGTGCTAACTTTTTAAGGTTCAATACTTAACCATGGACAGATAACTTTTTCCTTTCTTTCCACCCTCCCTCAGTAAATGTTAAGCTCAGTAACTCTCTTTACCTGCTTTCATCTTATATTAGGCTACACTTACTATACATCTTCCTTCTTAGGAGGTTGTATTTCCCTTGAGCCATATACTTTGTTCCTTTTTTACCTTACCTGCTGTAGGAGAACAGAATAGATGCAACTGACAGGAGACACACATGCCACGGTATTTAACGCATACAAAATTAGCACAAGGGCATGATGGCTGCATGGCTTGGATGCTTGGATGCCCTCCAGTTTGCCTGGGCTAGCGCTGCCTGCCACTGTGCCCGGGCAGCTTCCTCAGCCCCCAAAGTGGGAAACTTCGTTTTTCATGGTCCGGCCAGCCCGTAGGCAGCACCCTCTAGTGATGAAAGGTGAAATCTATGCCCTGATCATGCCTTCGAGCAATTTCAGTCGATTGTTCTTCTGTCTTGCTGAGAAGAGCACATTAAAACTTTACCGACCAGGAATTCCAGAACAAGATTGCATGTGAGTAGTTTGGCAAAAGCAAACAGAACTTCAGGTTTTGCAAATGAGACAGTTAATCTCATTGATCTTGTCCCTCTTCCTGTTTGCTTGCCATTTACTCTCTTCTGTAATGACTGATTTAGTCATAGAGGAAAAAAGGATTCAAGTGTTGAAAGAGTCTGGGATAACTTTTGGTTCTACTTCCCTTTCAGACAGGTTTGCAAGAAGTATGCTACTTCTGCACCATCTGCTATGAGTCTTAGGTGTATGTTACAGCTGAAAGTTAATAGCTGATGATGTAGCTGATCGGTGAACTCTCAGACTTCTATTCTCCTTTTGGAGAAAGCTGGTGCTCAGAACAGTGTTTTTCCAGAGCGTATTATAAATGCAGTTTATGTAGTTTAAACTAAAAAGCCCCACAACTCAGGTGTTGGTGCTCCTGCCTTCCACTCGCCTCTCTCCTTTTTCAGTAGTGAAATCTCTAGACATCTGGCTTACTTCTTTGTAGATAATTATAGGCTTCTGGAGAGAAGCAGTGGGTTGGTTTGTCCATTAACTGTGCTGAATTGTGCCCTGACAGAAGGACAGTAGTAAGCAAACATCTGGAGCTTTCTTTGGAATGCACAGCAGCTAAGATTATTCTTCATTCTGTAGACTTCACTGCTTCTTTTTCTTAGCAGGGGATGGAGGTATCCTAATCCTTTTGAAATATGTGTATTGTGCCTGTAAAGCAAGAGGATGGCATTCCAAGGCTTTACAGTAAAAGCCTTTCAGTGGCAAAACTATGCAGTGTTTATACATTAGGTGTAATGGTTAAATACAAAGTTAGGTATCTGGTGCTTTAGTACCAGCTGTGTGACTTCGCATCAAACGATTTGAACCAAGGGGTTCTCTGAGTGAGGTCTGTAAAAACGAAGTACAGGGAGTATGAACTGTGAGATGTACGTAGGCTTAACTTAAAATAGCCTAATTCCTTTGAAGGAAGAGCCTTAAAGTATATTATAACACCAAATTACATGATCATATCTATCATAGGAAAGGGATGACATGCTAGGCTAAGAATCCACTTACAGAAACTGAATTATAGAATGACTGCAGTCAAACTTAGTTTTGAGGCAGAAGTATTACTGTGACTAGGTTACACTGAACTTAAAAAGCCTAAGGAAAAAAATCTCACCAGGTCATGCAGGAACCAATTTAAAATGTACTCATGCCTGTGCTCCTATGTAGGCTATGTGTAGACTCCTAAGCAGCTGTCAGCAGAGGATTAATGCATTTTAGGGATTGGTTTAAATGTACATGGGTATTCTCAGATAGGATTTCCTTGGGTATTCAAAGAATCTGCCTACAAAGCTTTTGTGATCGCTTCTGGGTGCATGCTGTAGAAATATATTCTGTGTAGTGACCAATGAATGTATTTTAATACATGAAACTCCTTGTTATTAGTGGAATATTTCATACATCTTTTAGTGGTTTGTTCTGCCTTTTTTTTTTTTTTCCTCCTTTTCTTTACAAATGACTGTGGGAGGCTTACAAAAGAGGAAGAATAACTTTGCTTATTCCTATCTTATGAGAGCTTTTATAATCATGTAACAGGATGGGATGCAAGCATCTACTAGATGTGTATCTCACCCAACTGTGTCTCTGCCTTTGAGAATAAATAGTACAGTAAATGTAGTCCATGCAGTGTTGTCAAAGTGTGTTATTGTGTATTTATTCATACAATAAATAAATGTCTTTATTGCAGTTGTTAAACTGTTTTCTGCAACTGTTACACAGATGATGCTTAAAAGTGGTAATAGTTTCATAGACCTCCAAGATCAGTGAGCTTCCAAGCCCTAGCTGCTACTACATGTGCAACTGCATTGAGGCTTACTATTAATGCAGTGTGACTTTTTGATAGTCACTGGTTTTGCTCTGAATTAACATACTTTTCATAGAAGTTGCGGGAATGCTTGGCACTGTACACTCTGTCATTCTGCTGCACTAGAAATAGTGGTAAAATGTCTCCATAAGCTAAGTACAGCCTGCAGTGCGAAGCACATTCATAATACTCTATTAGCTCTCTGGTGAAACTTGGAAACTGGAGATGAGGCTTTAACTTTTTTATCTAACAGAGGAGCTATGGGAGATTGATCTCTTGCAAGGGTTTAATGTGAAGCTTGTCCATTTCTACCAAAGAATTTATAGTCCCTAGGCTAATTCATGTTCTCCTAAATGATAGCAAGATTGTGTATTTATAGCCGTTTGGAATTGCATTGTGGTTAGTAGTATCTTCAGCATGTATTTCCTATTGCTAACTAAAATGAAACACAGATCAGTTTATCTAGGGAAAAATTTGACACAAATAAGTTGTACATGAAGAAATAATCGTTACTAAGTGTGGCCTCTTTTGCCTGGCTGAAGTGGACATTCATTTGCTCATATACAGCATCTTGGTGTCTGCAGTGGACATGCAGATAACTGTCATATTACCTACCTGTTATTACTGAAAATGTTACAGTTTATTAACAATGTTCCTTCTTTTTTCAGGGGATGAGTTAACTAAAATGGAGAATGAAGATGAGCAGGGTTGGTGCAAAGGACGCCTGGACAATGGACAAGTTGGCTTATACCCAGCAAACTATGTAGAACCAATCCAGTGACAAAGGACAACACTAATACAGAAGTGTTACAAAAGCTCATAGGCTTGTACAGTATATATTTAAAGTAAGAGGAAGCTGAATGATGTATAGAGTGTATATATTTTAATGAAAAGGTGAGAGCTTGATGCCGAAATCATGGTGATTTAAAGACAGAAGTTTGAACTAATAATTTGATACTGTTTTCACAGCTTGTGCACAATGCAAAGGAGAAGGGTTAGGTTGAAAAAGTGCTATGATAGGAAAAATACTTCTAAGCCTTTTCTTCCCATGTGGTCTGTTATTGTGAATCCTAAACATTTTTGCATTTCTATGCTTGTGCCTCATCCTACCCTAGGTATGTGGCTTATGCTCACTTTTGTTTAATCAGTTATTTTAAGTGACCTTCAGTAACTTGCAACTTGAATTTTAAAGATTATTATAGTTAATTTTCTATTTGTTCTTAGCAATGTCTGAAAGATGCAGTATTTTTTTATTTAAATGCTATGTAGTTAAGCACCTTTTTGTATGCTTGGATTTATCACTTAATACTTAAATTATGACATAGATTTCATCACCAGTTGACTGAATGAAAACTCCTTCCATGTTGTAGTAATCTTTCTATGTTGTCAGCATGGCTTGAAGTTGTAAAACAAATACTGTATTTAATAAATATCTGCTACAGAAGGTTATTTGTAGCAGAGCTATCTGCAGGTGTCATGGGTTGGGATTCTATTATGAATGTTGTTTACATGGTTTGACACTTAAACTAAGAGTTTTCAATCTAGATCTTAAATGGCACTCAAAAGAAAGATGAATTATATGTAAGCCCCAGAAGAGTAGCTGTTTCCTGCAAATGTTTGCAGGGAAAAAGCTGATCTCCTTTAAACTGCTAATGATTTTTGGGTGATTTGAAATGTTAAATCTGTGAAGGCTAATTTTTTTGAACAGAGAAGACTGTAAAATAGACTAAATGCTTTTTATTAAGAGCCTACCTATGTTGTGTATATGTACATATAATTTGATATTCCAAAATATAAAGAGCATGGCTATTAGTTATCAAGCCTTTTGTTGTCAATAAGAGTTAGACTGTTTTAAGAGTTTAAATTATAGATATATTTAAATCTGCTTTCCTGTCATATTCATTACTGTACCATAGACAAAGTATTCTGTGATTAGATTTTCAGAAGTACAGTAAATACAGTAACATACTCAAAATCAGTATTTGTGGATAAATCTATAGGTCAAAAAATAAACTAGCTTTAGTCCTTACATGGATTATTGTAGCAGAACACTGTAAAATCTACATTTGTTTGCAGTTACAGCTCAGCCATCTGTAATCGTGTCAAATAGTATACATTTGTTACATTTAAACTGGGTTGTAAAATTACAGCAGAATTGTGTTTAAAAAAACAAAACAAAACCCCAAGTATCAGGTAAGTAGATATGCTATGTTAGGAAGCTACACTGTTATGGAGCTAACAAATCTATTTTGAGGTAACTATAAAACACTGTTGGTAGTCTTGGATTTTATTGCTTGCTTTTGAGCTTATAGATATATTTAGTTGTCATTTTCAATGAACCAAAATGTGCAAGCTGAGAAAGTGGATGTATGTATATGTCTGTTAAGGAAAACTTACCAACATAATTGTTCATCCACAAGACGGTTACTAAAATTGTCAGGAATTACTGGTTTGGGTCTCTGTATTGTAAAATATTTTAGAAAACAATAAAATCTGTTATCTCTTCAATATACAGAATGTACTTTTTACTATTTCGGTGTACATGAAATGGTCTTGTGAATCTAATGATCTGTGCAGTTTACTGCAGTTCAAGGTGACAAAATCTTGCATTGTCTAAGCAGGCTATAAAGAGGAGTATTACATCAGTGGCATTGTGCTACTGTTAACAAAAAAGGGGAGGTGCAGTCAGTGCACTGGAGAAGGGGCTGTTGGCAAGACATTCCAGCAAAACTCTTTATGGAAAAAGAGACCACATCTTTTATGGGTATGCAGAATCTATCGTGATGCTACTTTCGAGGGTATGATCAAGTCTAGTAGAGCTCAGGCGAGCAGCTAAGCTATTTATAGCATCTGAATATTTTCTTCCTTTTGTAAGTTGTCTTGTTGACTGGCAGTGATTGCTGTAGTAGTGTTTGTGATGGCTAGCTGAAAGTTGCATCTCATCTTTCCCATTGTCTTTTAATCTAAACAAAGTACCAGTTCCTTATGCTGGATGTCCAGTTCAGTCAAGGCACCATAGAATCCAAGTGGGAGGGACCAAGGGAGGTCTCTAGTCTGGTGTCCTATTTAAAGCACTGTCAGCTCTGCATTCAGACCAGCTTGTTCAGGCCTTTGAGTTAGTCTGGCAAACTTCCAAAGTCTGATTTCATAACCTCTCTGTTCAAAGTCTTACAATGCTTAATGATAATATTTTCCCCCTTTTAATTTGTGGTTAGGACCTGCCATATTGCAGTTGATGACTATTGCGTGTCATTCTGCTATGCTTTGATGGAGCCTGGCTCTGTGTTTTGGCAGCCTCCTGGTGCTGGAAGGCTGCTATTGGGACCCTCAAACTAATCTCTTCTCCAGGCTGAACGAGCCCCATTCCCTCAGCCTTTCCTCACAGAGCAAGTGCTCCATCCCCCTGACAGCCCTCCACTGCCCTTGCTCAAGTATATTTACTGAGTGTGGGAGAAGACAGGAGAGTGTCCAAAACTGGACGAAGTCTTCCATAATGCTGAGTAGCAGAAGCTAATGGCAAATTTATAAAACATCTTAAAAATAGTGAAGTATTTTTACACTACTGCTGACAAAGTACAAGCAATAGGCCATTTAAAGTGCTTTGATACTCTTTAGTAAAACCTCAATGAGAACTTTGGGAAACAGACTTCAGTTTGGCCACATGAAAACAACTAGTTTCATCCTCATTTTGAATGGACAGCTGAATTCAGTTGAGAATTTTGCTTCAAGAACATGTTATCTCATATGTAGTATATGAAGTTTGAATGTACTCATCATGGCCAGAATTAGAATGAGAATGCAGGGGATATCTGTAAGCTGCCTAGTGCAGCCAGGTGCACTCAAAGCACCTCAAAGCAGGTCCAATTAGAGCAGGTTGTTCAAGGCTTGTCCAGATGAGTCTTGAACATCTCCGAGGAAGAGGAGTCCACCATCTGTCTGAGAAACCTGTTTTAATGGTTCCTCACTTTCCCTATGAGGAATTTTTTTCCTTAGATGCATCAGAATTTCTCACATTTGCTCTTGCACTTTGCTTATATGCCTCAGAGTCTGGTACCATCTTCACACTTTTCCATTTAGGTAGCTTTAACCTGCTGGGTATACTCTTGTTTATACAACCTGGTGTGCTGTGGACCTCCTCTGCTATAAGTACGTGCTCCTGATTCACGTTGTTCACTCAGATACCCTGGTCTTCTTCTGCAGAGCTTCTTTTTATCCTATCAGCATCTGGCTTTTCCTACTGAGATGGAGTAGCTCTGCAGGTGTGGGACACTGCATTTGGCTTTGAGGTTCATTTTTGCATTCTGCATTTGTTCATGAGGTTCTTGTCATCCCACTGAGCAGTGGCCCCCCATACTCTATAATATGGTATCATCTGCAGGCTTGTCGAGAGTGTGTTTTGTCCACCATCCAGGTTAGAAAGGCATTAAGTACATCCATCTTGCCACAACCTCCTTACCGTAGTTGTAGAGAGCAGTAAGTTCTCCCCTAAGCCTCCTTTTCTCCCAGGACCCAGCACTAAGCCTTGTTGAACATCACACAAGCTTCAGCTCATCCATCCAGGCTGTCCAGATCCCTCTGCAGAGACTTCCCCAGATCAACACTCCTGCCCAACTTGATGTCATCTGTGCACTTGCTGAGGACGCACTTGTTGAGGGTGCACTCGATTCCCCTCATCCAGATCATTGATAAAGATATTAAACAGAACTGGCCTCAGTAATGAACCCTGTGGAACACCACTTATTACCAGCTGCCAACTGGAGTTAACTCCATTTGCCACAGTGATACCTGCAATGATCATTGAATGAATTAGGTGTATTGTCTTTTCAGTGTAAAATTGATACTTCTTGCCAGTAATTAATAGCATTAATGAATTTATCTAGTTAAGATGGAATATCAAGAGAATCTTTTCAGGAAAATAACAGGCTGTTTTTATTAGAGGAGGTGTGCATAATACAAGGTAATACTAAAATTCCTTGTAAATTGTTTCTGAGGCTGAAAGCTTGACACAAAGATACTGAATGCACTCCCCAAACTGCCCTCTTGCTTTGCTTGTAAGCTAGACATACCTATATACATCTGAAAGTTTTACTGCACACCTGGCCACATCTCAAAAGGTGTATCCTCTTTCTTCTCTAAGAATGACTATAGTAGGTTAGACTAGTGGGTGCTTGGGAAGAGTGTAGGAACACATAGTGATACTTTAAACATTATTTTCAGCTTTCAAAAAATCTGTGTCTTTGGTCCTATGAAATGAGAAAAAATGTAGTTCTTTCCTCAAAATTGTGAAAGTTCAGTTCACTGAATATCACACTATTGTTCATACAGGTCTAAATGAGTACTGCAGAAAAGAGAACCTCTGATCAGTTCCAGAAAGGGAACCAATAATGTTCATTTTTAATAGCAGCTACTTCTGACTCCATTAGAGAAGTTCAAACTGTATTTTTGTTTGGCATTTGATGTTTGAAATTCCCTTGTTGTTTTATCTAGGCAATCAGTACTGTACCAGATCCTTTTGCAGCTATTTTCCACTTCTGTGATCATAAGTTATGAATATCAACAAACTGGCAGCTTTCTACTCACTGGTTTTGTAGATAAATATTCAAATCTGCAAGTCCATGCATGAATCCCTCTGGGGCACACACTAGTAATATTTTGCTTTTTATTACTGTAGTCAGTAACTGATTTATGAAATTACCATTTCAGTTATTTCACAGCAGCTTCAGCTTTTATGAGGGACATCAGCAAGAACCTTTTGAAAATCTAACTCTCCAGTCACCTTAGCTAGATCACCTTTCTGCATGACCTGTGAAATCTCCAACCCTGTGAGGTGAACAACCGTATCATTTGCAAAGTACTATGATGATAGGTATTTCTAGAATCCTTTGCAGGAAACACTGAAAGCTGATGGCCCTGCTGTCAATGAAATGCTGTCATGCAGCAAATACAGGTGGGTTTTGCAATGGGATGCTACCTGTAGCTGTAGCTTGGCAAGTTCCTTGCACTGCTAATACAAGCAGCTTACCTAAGCACAGTAAGGATTGTGTGTGCCACAGGACTGTCTGTAAATACCAGCATAGTAACTTTTTGGCTTTGTATTGAGCAATGATGTTGAGATGTAGGCCGCTTTCAAGAAGAATGGAAAGCTGCAAGAAACCTCACCTGTTAGAAGTGGTTATGCTTCTTGATGTTATCGGTACAAGCAATGTGTTAGTACTAAGTAAAAATGTATTACTGATGTGTTGAACTGGTTTCAACTAGGCTTTGATGTAACTACTAAACTTCATTTCCATGTGGTGGGAGTAGACATTTGGGTACTTGATCTTTCTGTTCCAGAGATTTTCAATGTGGGTTATTTGTACTGGAATGATACATGTCTGGGTCTGTTGGGTCTTTGAGGATATCATTTGCAGAGGGAGGATGGCCTGAAACTTTGAGCTGCAACTGTCATGAGGTGACATATTTTCATTATGCACAATATAGTTGTGAGCAGCAACAAATTGCTTAGTGTGACCAAGTTTTCCAAAGGCATCAAGTACAATTTATACTTAAATACCTCTGGCTCTAAGGGAACCTTTGGCACTGGTTGGGTAATGAAGCTGCAGCTTTCATGAATCACTGAATGGTTTGGATTTGAAGGAACCTTAAGATCTTGCAGTTTCAACCCACTACCATGGGCAGGGACACCCGCCACTAGACCAGGTTGCTCAAAGCCCCGTCCAACCTGGCCTTGAACACTGCCAGGGATGGGGCATCCACAACTTCTCTTGCCAGGTACTTGTTTTTGAGGGTACATTTATAGCAGTCTACTTCTATGTGTATCTTTGTCAGACCAGCTGTCATGGAAGTAATTTTTAACTGATTCTGTGTGCAGTGGGAATACAAATATGTGTATTTTGGACATTCTTAGAAACCACTAGTAAGGCGTGATACTACTACACTGAGGCATAACAGGCAAAGCAAAGTTGTGGTCCACTTTGTCTCCACTGCTGCTATTTTCTTTCTATGCCTTCCCTCTTTCTGCAATCCACTCAAGCCACAAATGTGCTGAAGAACAAGAGGCCCACTTCTATTTCCTGGAGACATTCCATCACCCTTCAGAGCTGATTATGGTGGTTTCCATTATTTACACTCAAGATTGCCTCTCCCCTGGGGATAGGCAAGATCACCGTTAGTGGGGGAGAGTAGGATATGGAGGCTGGTTTCAAAAGTTCTTGAAGAAATCAGCGTTCTTTCTCAGGGGCAAAGAAAATGTCAGCACACCATGGTATGGATAATGGAACCAGGGTAGGAAAGAATGTTCCTTGGACAGTTTTTTTGTCAAGATGAAAATCTGTTGAGGATTGAGGACATAAGCCATGTTTGACCAGGTGACTCAGTCTTGCTCATAGTGCTGGTCTTTGAGTAAGGACTCACATAGCATGTAACAGCTGCTCACTGAAGCAGAGGATACTCCAGTGATGAGTATACAAGCACCCTTGAGAGTAACTTTCATTGTTTGTTTGAAGTTTTGTGGTTTTTTAATTATTTTACTCAATGTACAGAACAGACAGTAAATTAAAAGCACTGCCTTTTCCCTGACAGAGGTGGATCAGCTCTTCCCTTGCTTTTACTGTTACCTCCATTTGCTATAATACCTTTCTCCCACAACCTACATGCTCCCCCAAGATTGCCTCTAACAGCACCTGCTTACTTCCCTCAGGTTCATAAGCATGTGCTAAATGCTTTTCTCCCATCTTGTCTAGAATTCATGTCTGAGCAATAAGCTGAACTTGCAGTCTGCAACAGGAACCTGTCTAGCATGCACATTCACATAGCTGAATTGCAAAATATGGCCTTAGGATAGAGGCGCTGCTTGAGACCAGGAACAGTGCAGTGTGGTTTTGAACACTATCAAGGCTGATACATTTCTTACTGCCTGAATGGAGACTGTGTGCACAAGATGGCTCTGGGCAGCTAGCAGGTTTTTAATGTCCTAGCTCCAGGACAGACAGATACCACCTCCTGAAATCAGAGGCCAGCATAAGACAGAAGAACCAGCCTCCTTGTGGTGTTACTTGCCTGTGCTTCCCGAAGACACACTTTGGGTTTCTCAGGTTGCTGCAGTGGCAGGCACTAGCTGCCTTTGCATGTCATTGCCTGGGGAGGCAGCAGCGCAGCTGGGGGAAGTATGGGGCAATAAATAAAATACTTCTTTAGGATCATGCCAGACAGATGAATCTTCAGGATGACCTTGTTTTTCTGATGTTAATTGTTCCAATTAACTGGCAAGATTGCATGTCTCCTTGTCAACTCTTTCTCCTTGTGAGGCCAGTGCCTGCAGGCTGGGATGGCAACCCTCACGTAGTCAGATGGGATCTGGCAAGTGTTTCTGGAGGAGATCATGCACTAGGGAGCAACCTACAATTTCATGGGCAACGTTTTCCTGAAATGTAAAACTTCACTTGTAAGGGAGGTCTCTTGATAGGCGTTCTTGATCCCAAGCAATTGTGAAGGACGGCGATTGCTGGATGGAATAGACAATTTATGTTTCTATAGGTTCAGACGTTTTAACTGTGGTCTCCATGTTGCTTTGGCTATATGTATTTGAGATAGATTTTTGGACACCTATCTTATACTTTGACCAGGTTCCCAACCTGTGATAGTGTCAATCTAGAGTCAAGAGGTTGCTGGCCTGCTGTTGACAAATGTCCATGCTCTGAAAATGAAAGTAAATTGTTTGGGCATTCAGCTGGCTGTCAGGGTAACTAGTGACTGACCCCTGGTGATCAGCAAGGTGCTGCAGGGGCAGGGCATGCCTCTTGAGTCCAGCATGAAGACAGCACATGGAATGCGCTCCAGCAGAAGGCTGTGCTCGCCAACTGGCGAGTAATTGGTCTCATCACCCTGAACAACTTCCCTACCAACCAGAAAGAACTGGGGATTGTCAGCTTCTGTGGGAGATTGTGAACCTCTTGTACCTAAGGCTCTGAAGATGTGGCAGGTTTGAGGCTGAAGGGCTGAAGCTAGATTTTCATGCAAAGCTTTGAACTTCATAGAATCATAGAATACCAGGTAGGAAGGGACTTCAAGCACTGTCTGGTCCAAGCTTTTTAGGCAAAGCATCACCTAGACTAGATGCTGTAGCACCTTGTCCATCTGAATCTTAAAAGTGTTCAGTGTTGGGGAATCCACCATTAACTGGAGAGATCATTCCAGTATCTTACTGTCCTTCTGAAAAATTTTCCTCTTGTGTCCAGTTGGACTCTCCCGAGGAGTAACTTGTGCTCATCACTCCTTGTCTTCTGTACGACTCCTTGTAAAAAGTGTGACTCCATCTTCTTTGTAGCCACCCTGACTGTTTAGATAGATAGATAGATACCTCAGTCAATGGCCCTGTTTTTAACAGAATGCTAGAGCAGACGATCTCCAGAGGTCCCTTCCAACCTAGACTTTATAAACGAAATGGCAGAATTACAGAAATAGTGTCTAAAATGGTTTTTCCATATACGGATAACTGAAGTCTTAAGCATCTATGAAGAGTAGGGGAAAAGGGAATACAGCCTTGTGAAATTTGATGACCTCTCAAGAAGAATGCTGTGATGCCAAGCTTTGAAGATCTTGTTATGGATCGTCTTACCACTGCTGAGCCGAGTTCTGTACAGCCACAAAGCTGTCTCTGTGCTGTTTTGTGAGGGCCACGCTTAGGGACTTTGGACTGTCAGTATGAGGCTGGCCTGAAGTGGCTCCTGTAGGACCTTCGCAGCATCCTGGCCAGGGTTCCAGCAAATGTGTACTTTAGCAAGAGGGCTCATCTCTGCCCTTGCTGAGCTTCATGCCCCAAGCCATAATGCTTCTGCAAGGTGGAGTGTGAGGGGGAGAGCTCTGACACGAGGTCACTGGGTGCAGCTGTACTCAGTACAGCATGCTTCAGGCACTCAAGGCTTTTGACCTATGGTTTACCAGTGTGTTACGCGTTTCCTGGTTGTACTTCTATTATCGTTTCCTGTTCTGAGAAGCTTCATGATTTCAGATCCATGATCTCAACACGCTTTCGAAAGCAATTTAAACCTGTAAGCTTTTTGTTCTGTGGCTTTGTTCCTGGCTGTAGGGAAGAGGAAAAGATGGCTTTAACTAATTTTGTTTCTTGCAGAGCGCCTGGAACCCACTTGTTGAGCCTAAGAGCCAAACGAGGTCTAGTCACAAGCATAACAACGCTGTCACCTCTCCTGAGGGAAGGTGCCAGCTCCCCCTTCCCTACACCCCTGAACGGAGCGGGAGGCGGTGTTCCTGTGGCGATCTCCCGCGGGTTTCCCCCCGGACCCACACCTCCCTCCCCATCGGGAAACGGGGCTGGCTCGGCGGCGCTCCCCGCCGCTCCCGGTCCCGCCTCACACTGCCCTCCCGCTCTCCGCCAGCCGTTGGAGCTGACGCAGCACGGGCCCCTCGTCTCCAGGGCAACCGGGAGGCGGCGAAGCGTCGCCCCCTCGCGCCACGCCGGCGACCGCAGGCAGCGCCCCGTCGGGATGAAGGGGCGCGCGCGCGGCGTGGCCGCCTCCCGGGCGGAGCGAGGCGGAGCGTCTTGTTAGTGCGAGGGAGCGAGCGAGCGGGCGGGTGCGGGTCCGGTTCGCAGCCCTCCCGGTTCACCATCACCTGCCGCCATGTGCGAGCCCAGCAAGCACGACATTACCGCCATCTTCAAGCGGCTCCGCTCTGTCCCCACCAACAAGGTAGGGGCTCCCGGTCAGGGGGGAGGAGGTGGGGAGCCGGCAGCGGCCGCGCTCCGCCGTTGTGACACGTCGCACTGCCGGCGGCCCGTCACGCCCCGCTCGGACCCCGGCGACCCGGCCCGGCTGCCTGCTGGCAGGGGACCCGGTGAGAGGAGGGAAGGTCCTGGCAGGGCAGCGGCACCAGGGTCGGCCGGCCTGGAAGCGGGGGAAGCCCTTTTCGCCGACGGTCTGGCAGCGCTGCTGTCTGGTGGGCGATCGGCAGGCGGGTGTGTGCTTGGGTGTCCTGGGCTCAGCAATTAACTATGGAAGTGCAGCTCCTCCGGCTGCCAGGTATCTAGGGATTGCTGGAGGGAGAGTCAGCTCAGCTGAAAATAAGAAGGAAGTTCCAGAATTGTGACAACTTGGAGTGGTGAACGTGGGTTTCTTCCCACCCTCTCTCCCTCATTTTCTGTTTTTTAATCAAAAAAGTTCTTCACTATGATGAGGGTGGTGAGGCCCTGTCACAGGTTGCCCAGGGAAACTGTGGCTGCCCCATCCCTGGCTGTGTCCAAGGCCAGGTTGCAGGGGGCTTGGAGCAACCTGATCTAGTGGAAGGTGCCCCTGCCCATGGCAAGGGGTTGGAACTGGATGAGCTTTAGGCTCCCTTCCAACCCAAACCGTTTTGTGATTCTGTGAAGTAGATAAAGTCTACTGTGGCACTGCCTTTTCTGTGATGATAGAAGTTCAGTGTTTTCTTACCACGTTGGTCTCATTCAGAGCCAAGTTTAATTTGTTAAGAGTTGTAAAGCCCTGTTTGGTTTTTAGTATCCATTACTTATGAAGATTTGCAGTGGCTAGCTGTGAAGTGGAACAGGTGCCTCAGGCTGCAAGGTGACCCGGCAGAGATATTGGAAAGTGGGACTACCTGCAGGAGTTACGTGTTCCTGTACTGCTTTTAAGTGCTATCTGCTCCACTGTGTTGGCTTTAGGACATACACTGTAGACATACCTGAAAAACACACTAGGAAACTTTGGATTAGCATTATGAAGGAACACTGGGGTCTTGTTTTCTGGGAATATGTATCTGGAGGTCTGCCTTTGGTTCAAAACTGACATCCACTCTTTGAACACCAATTATTAAGACTGTGCAGGCCATGGACACGTGTCTGGTTTCTCAGAAAGCAGAGCTCAGGGGCAAATGCTCACCAGTTGGTTTCTAACGCAAGTATTTATGAAACCTGCCTTTGCAATGGGGTAGAAAATTCATCGAATAAAGGTCCTAGCCCTAACAGACTCAAATGGTATATCTTCTACAAGCTTCTGAAATTAACTGGCAGTGCATTTAAGAGGGTGAGTAGATCTGTAATACTATTCTGATGCTTCTTCTGAATTGAGATCACAAGAGCATTAGAAAGTATTGCCCAGAGCTGGTGAGAGGGGAAAGCTTAAGGATGCAGTGCCTTGAACAGTTCCCCCGTGTTAAATTCATTGTTACCATACTGGACTTAATAAGGTGGATGTGGTACCTGTGGTTGCTCAGGCGTATCTGTTTCACCTTGCAGTCGTGCCTAGTGCTATGTAGAAATGTTAGTGCTGATGTTGACAAAGTGCTGTTAGCACAGTGTGTGCTGCCATTCACACTGGGTCAGTTTGAAAGAAGGAGCTCAGGTGCAGAAACCTCATTATACACTCCAGTGAAGCCCAGTCTCACTGATCTGTAAAGAGAGAAGACAGAGGGTGGGAAACAAGCAGCTTGGATCTCACAACTCCCCCTTGCCCATGGATCTAACCAATCTTCTGAAGTAGTAGTTGGTGACATCAGTTTGTCTTCTCGTGTTTGAGTACATTTTGTTTTGTTTCCTTTCTCTTGTGTTCTTACACAGTCTGCCCCTTTTATTTGTAGGGCCTTTCTGCTGGGAAAGATAGACATGGGGAAGTGCAAATACAGGAAAGGTTCTGTATTAAAAGCTTAATAATTTGCTTAACTGTGGTGTTTATGTATACAGTTTGGGAAGAAGTGTCTGTTCTGTGAAGCATCTGAGCTTACTGGCTGCCTGCTATGAGCGGGTATCCACATTTACACTGTGCTAGTACTCTGCAGTGGTTCTTAGTGCACATGAGTTTAGGAAGATAATTCTCATTTAAATGTACAGTTTAATTTGTGGGTTATAGTGTGTTTAAACTGATATTTGAATAATTGTCTTGAAATTAACATATCTGTAATTTCATCTTAGTTTCCTTTACTTTGTATAACATGAGAAAATAGCTTCTTTTTCAGTTCTTGGTGTGTCTTTGGGTATTACTTAACACAGAGCTGACTGATGGCAATTAACAAACATGTTAAAATTATTAAATAGGGTGTATTTTGTACATATGCAAGTGTTCATAGTCCTTAAGCTACCAGGTATTGTTAACTTGAGTGCTTGTAAAGCCCATCTGGTTTGAAGGCTTCCATACTGAGGCTGTACAGTCACTTTTAATCTGGCATAGATCTGCTCCTCTGAAACTGTTATATCTTTCATTCTCTCTGACTCCTTCTGTTGATGGTAGTATTCATGTCTCTGCTTGGACACCTAGGACAAGGATCTGAACTGGCTGAAGACTATGGGCGTTGTGGTGGTTTATCAGCTGTCAGTCTTGTTATTACTGTGTGTATTGTGGTGTGGTTTGTGTGTGTGCTGGAGGGTGGGAGGTTTTATGCATGAGCATTAAGTGTGTCATGTCAGTCATTTTAAGACCACAACACTTCCTAAATGGGCAGTCCTGTCTTCAAAGGGCAAACACTTCTGTTCCCTCCCATGCATTGGCATTATTGATGATGTGGCTGTGCTGTGAGTTGGACCTACCTTTGCTCGAAGTCAAAAGCAGTGCAGTGCAGTATGATCAACAAGTGTGACTCTTAGTGCTGATACAAGAGAAGAAGGAAAGTGTATCTGGATACAGTGGCTGATTACTAAGAAAGTAGCTGCTTGGATTTAGATCACCTTTGACCAAGTGTGAAACTGACTCCACAGTTCAGTGTTGTGGCCTGGCCTGCTTGGAGTGGCAAGCACAAGCAATGCAGAGCTACAATGTGGCAGCAGCCCTGCTACATGGGAGGTTAAAAGCCTCTGTGTAGAGCTTGAAGATGTCTAGCCATGACCTCAGGGATAAGCGGGTTTGCTGAACCTGCTCACGTCTTCAGAAGTGCCAAAACTAACATTTCTATAGGCTAAAGATTATTACATTTCCATGTCCAATAGCAATACATATTATATTTTATTTATTAACATAGGCATCTTGAACAAGGTGGATGTTGTAGGATTTAATGACTACTTGCTGAGGACTATACCCAAAACTTTATGTTTGCTGTTGTGTAAATAACTCAATTATGGCTTTTGCTGGTTTGTTTTTCTGTTTGTTTTTTTGTTTGTTTGTTTTTTGTTTGTTTGGTTTTGTTTTGTTTTGTTTTTTTCAGAGTGACACTTTTACTGCCCTGAATACTTCAACACAAAATAAGCAAAAAGATTTCAAGTGTACGTACAGTAGATTACTTAAGCATATCCTTCAGATAGATTTTTTTTTTTATAATTATTTTGATATTTTAGTTGCACGTAAAATCAGTACAGAAAATGCACTTTATCTGTTTTTAAAATGGAAACAGTTTCATAAGGTGGCTCTGAAATGGGTTTTGAAAGGAATGTGACCAGCAGGTTGAGGGAGGTGATCCTGCCCCTCTACTCTGCTCTCATGAGACCTCACTTGGAGTATTGTGTGC
>JASSUY010032266.1:0-42346 GCA_032466535.1 Forpus xanthops
CCTATAGGCCCCCTTCAGATATTGGAAGGCTGCTATGAGGTCTCCATGCAGCCTTCTATTCTCCAGGCTGAACAGCCAAAACTCTATCATCCTATCCTCATAGGGGAGGTACTCCAGTTCCCTGATCATCCTCATGACCCTCCTCTGCACTTGTTCCAGCAGTTCCATGTCCTTTTGATTTTGAGGACACCAGAACTGCACACAATATTCCAAGTGAGGTCTCATGAGAGCAGAGCAGAGGGGCAGGATGACCTCCCTCTACCTGCTGGTCACACTCCTTTCGATGCAGCCCAGGATACGGCTGGCTTTAATATAGCAGACACAGCTTGAATGGTCTCCAAACAACCCCAATAAACAGCTCAGATATAATAATAGAAAAAAAGCCAAGAAGGACTAGAAAGTTTTAACCAGATTTGTTTGAAGTGTGGAATTATTTCACACGTGTACTCAACATGAAAATTATGGCATACTATTTC
Source organism: Forpus xanthops (assembly GCA_032466535.1). Lineage (NCBI taxonomy): Eukaryota > Metazoa > Chordata > Aves > Psittaciformes > Psittacidae > Forpus > Forpus xanthops. The sequence continues at coordinate 477 of JASSUY010032266.1, forward strand.
TGCTCACAAATCCAAGGTTGTGTATGGAGTTCCGTGTGTTTTGACTAAGACAATGCAGTACAACTTCACATTATCAAGATCATCTCAGAAATGTCACCTGTTCTCAGACTCTTTGCTCATCTGTGTCATTCTGACTCTCATTCAGTATGTGCAATCTTGTCCAAGCCTCAAACTTGTCAATGCTATGAAAAAGGTAACTGAAAATTCACTGAGTTTGAGCAATTTATATCCTTGTATATTCAGATTCAAAAAAACGCTCTTTCTCCTTACAGCAGCACCTCAGTGTTTTTAAAGCCTAATTTCATCCTTGAATGCTCATGGCAGCTGCTGGTTCCAATGGAATTGCTCTGCACCTTCAGGCTATCATTAGGCATTAATAATTCAGGTGCACTTAAAAGAGTAACTTGAATTTTGCGAGCCTCAACCTTTAAGTTATCCCACCAGAAGTATTTTACCTGAGAGAAAAACGATAAAGGATTTTTAGTGGCATCTCTTACAGTTTGAGAAAAGTAAAGTGAAAACATACGATTACAGAATGCATTCTCTGGGAATTTTCACCCTTGTTGGCTTTAACAGCTTTGGAAGCACAAGGCAAAAGCAATGCTTTTGAAGCAGTTTATCCTTTTATAACACACCTAAGAGCTGCGGCATAAAGTGTTTAACAGTAACTGGTTTTAGTCCATTGCAAGTGGCAGCTGGTTTGATGTTCTGTTCTCAAAGTCATCATATACAACAAATACAAACATCATCATGCCAGAAAATTACCTAAGTGAGGGATGCTGGGCACTGGTTGGAGCACAGGACTGGAAACAGTTCAGGTTCCATTCTGGGCTCTGCCACTGACTAGCTGCATGACTTCAGACAAGTCAGTTAACTGCTCAGATTCCCCCATCTGTTAAATGCGGAAAGCATTTCCTATCTACCTCACCTGTGCAAAGTGAGTGGTGATGCCTACAAAGCTGAAGAGATTTGGTTTTGGTTTGACGAAAAGTAACACAAAAAAATGGTGATTCCAGAAATTTTAGCCTAAAATTTCAGCAGACAATCCGGAGAATCTTCACAGTTAACAAGATCTTAGAATTATTTAGGTACGTGCCAATAGTAAGCAGATAGATTACTGACTGCTACTGAAGACTTTTACCAAGAGTAACACAACATTGAACACAGACTTTCAGATTCAAGTTCATAAAGAAAAACTAGATTTTGATGTGATCTTTTAGAGGAAGATAATTCCCCTTTTATCTCTCACCCATGAAACAAATAGAAGCTGAAATAGAAGATGCTTCCCAGAAAGCAAACAAGATGAGCCAAGACATTTTTCTCCATTTCTAAAATCAAAGCCTATTAAGCACTGAGATTTGTATGCATAACTCAATATGCTCCTCACTGCATCTCTCAAAAGATGCTCTGCTCAGCAAAAGTAAAGGACAAGTAAACTACTTGATTTGTTCTGAAGCTCCCACTTAGTGTTGCCTCCACCACTCAAAATTGTGTGTTATTTCCCTACAAACAAATGCAAAAAGATACACAAAACACAGAGTACACACAGCAAAAGTAAATAGGAAAGTAGAATACAGACACTGCTTATTTATGAACCTGTACTGGATGACTGGAAAGGTATTTAGGGAAAGCTATAGCTCAGAACAAGGAACAGTGAAGTAAAATTTCTAAACAGGATCATTCTGATGCCCACAAAACTTTTGAAGAAACAACTCCCAGTTTTTCACATCATAAAAGAAAGCATTTACAAGCATCTGATTTATAAAGAAGCATAATCGGGAAAGAGCCACATAGTTCAGAAGTTGACTATCTTATGAAGTGTTATTTATGCAGAAAAGTAAAAAGAAACACCTTCATAAGAGACTTTCAATCCTCCACCAGTATAATCAGTGGTGCAGGCAGGCAATGTTACCTAGAGCAGAAGTATTCTGGAACACTGCAAAGCAGCAAAGAGAAAACCAGCTTTGAGTAAATGACTAAATGCTCTAACAAACTAATCTTGAAGTAACAGGACTTTGTAGAATGCTCTTGCTTATCTCCTCGGTTTAAAAACTTGCGTGTATCAGTATGATAATCTAATGTCTCACTCCATTATAGTAACTGGGGACCAACAATAATTTGGGTGTTCAGAGCAAAGAGTTCCATACAAATTTTGTCTCTTCAAGACATCCAAGCACAGTTTTTTGCTAATTTGTAGGGAAGTGAAATATAGCACACAATTTGTACAGATGTGCCTTGCTTTGTTTTCAGTAACTAACACCAGCTTTTCTTTCCTTGCTTTCAACTGCCTCCTATCAGGCCTCCTCCAAATCCTGCTTGTTTTCATTGCAAATCTGATGGAATATTAGACAAAGTTTAAAATGTGTATTAGAAAATTCTACATTCAAGTTCCTGTGTGTGCAACATGGGGTACGTTGCAGACCTCACAGAACTGACTCCTTACAGCTAAGGATTTCTACCTTGCTATATGACTCATGAAGATAGAATCGGTCAACAATTAAAGTAACTTCACTACTAAGAACTCTCATATTCAAATTCTCTGCAATCACCAGATGCTGCTTTAGTTTAATCCATACCCAGAAATAACTTTTTTTGCTCCCTTCATCCACTTGTAGCTTGTCTTTGCAAGATCTCTTTCTTTAAGAAAGAAACAGCTTACAGACTAGGGTAAGCATTTACAGGAACATGGCCATAGTAATTGGAACCTTAACCAGATTCAGAGCTCTTACCTCCCCAGGTAGTTCCTACTTGTGGAGCAGCAGATACAGGATGTACAGGTGGTTGAAAAGTTGGCTGCAAATCAAGCAGATCATTTGGCAGCTTTGAAGTGCTACAAAGATAAATACAACTGTTTGAACTACATCAGTTTTCAATACAAGGCAAATGCGAGTGATTGTCAGCAGCGAGGAAAGCTTTATTACAAGTGGTTGTTACAGAATGAACTTTAAACTAAGCCCAAATCAGGAAGCCTGGTGGATTTCCTATTTTCAGTTCTGTAGAAAAGTGTTAATAAAGACACTTAAGTTCTATGTTATACCAAGTAAATTTTGTCAAAGGTGTCTATGACAGAAAGACAACCAGTCTTCACATCTTCCTGAGTCCAACAACAGGGCTAGAGAATGCTATGTTCAGCAAACTTCAGCAACTTATAAATAACCTCATGAAAGCCCTGCACTACGACAAAGGCAGACTGAGAAGAACTCTAATGGACTGCACCACCAAAATGTTACATCTAAACTCCACAGCTCCTATCTTTCCACTATCAACCACTGGTGAGGAACTGGCTTACATTTAGTAAGGAACTATGGGGAAGGCAAAATAAAAGAAAACTTGAAACACTTATCACACAGTGTGATGTGAGTGAAAACTCATTTAGATGCACATTTTAGACTATTCAAAACCCAACTGGGACCTAAGACTATCACATGGAAATGAAGAGTGAAGTCTTCATACAACTGCTGTAATGACTTCAAGAGCCAAATAGGTACAGTAAAATTCATCCTCTTACAGCAAGTTAATTTCATACTTTGGATTTGTCTTGGAAAAAAAAAAAAAGTATAAAAATGAGTATTCACCCAGAACTTTTCATCACACAAAATGAACCAAAATGTGCACATAAAGCTGCTAGTATGTACAGAAGCTAAGTTACTGTGGCATCCAAGCATCTCTGAAAAATGAGACTGGCACCAGGGTTTAAAGCCTAGTAGCGACATCCTAGACCTCTCTATATTCTCTTGCTGACCCAATCACTTGTATCATTCAGTTCTTACTATTTAATTTCCACAGTGATTCAAACTGCATTTTGCTACTACTGCTGCTAGTAAAAACCAGCATGGTCTGGCACAGCTGTGTAACATGAGCAGCAGAACCAAGATCATTTTCAAGGTAAAGCTTGTTCAAGCTAATGATAGGGATTAATTGGGCACATTGCGTCTAATAGCAAGCAAGTGAACTCATGACCCAGCATATCCCCTACATGGCAGCTCCTGCTGCAAAATCTGCTCTTTGCTCATAGCAGTCATACTGCCAGCAACTGAATTCAAACATGAAGACAAACTAGCATTTGTTCTTTCAGAAGAAAACGCTCTTGTCTTCACTATGAAGCATTTCTGGCTGTTTGAAGAAGCTTTATCAGATGTTTCCATGTTTCAGACCTCTTAAGAAGCAAGATCAGATATTCAAGTTACCAGTTCAAAGCATACACACGTTTTGAGGATTTTGGGCCTCTAAAAAGCAATTTGAAAGAAAATCTTTTTCCAAGGAAGTCTTTCAGTTACTAACAGTGACAGACTCTCTAGCTCCTTATATGTGATTCAGGTATTTTCCACATATTGGCGTCAAGTAACTTCCTGCAGTAGCTTTGTAATGGGGAAAAAAGGCTGTCACAGTGCTGCCTATTTGAAAAGAACAACTTTTTTTATGTGAACTCTAACAGAGCAACTAAGCAACTATTCAGATTTAGGATCACACTCAAAGCAAAAATATGCCTTCAGAGAATTATCTCCTTCTGTACTGATAAAAGCACTGCACCTTCTGCAACTGCTTGATTTGACAGATATTTTACACAATGAAGATCACACCCTTCCTCACACCAACAGTTCCTGCTAGTCAAAGATGAGGATTAGCATACAGTGAGCATTCCTGCACTACCTTTGCAAGTCCTTGCAGACAGAGATGTTCCAGATAGAACTTAAGACTGCAAAACCTGCTTCTCTTCTTTTAAACCCTGTTTCAGGGTTTTCTTTCCCCAATAATCTACCATGAACGTTCGTTATCACTCTACTGTCAAAGGTCTAGAACTACAACATGAAATTCAGTATCATCTTTTTTGATTTCCCAAAATGAACTTCTATTTGGCTTTTCCCAAATGAACTTGTAAGGTTCAACAGTGTAAGATATCACATCGCTCATGTATCTATACCCAACCAACGTAAATTCTGCACCAGAAACATAGAAGAACCACTAGCTGCAGTGCAACCCACAGCGAAGCAACACCATTAAGCGTACCTGTTTGAAGAGCTAGGGGTACTAAAAACATCAATGGCTGGTGTAGTCATTACGCTTCCTGCTGCAGTTGACACAGGAGAAGCTGCAGTTGTTAAAAAGGTATGAGGTTTCTTTGCAAGCTCTTTTAGACGTTGCTCCTGTTGGGAAAGTGAGCTGGCATAAGAAATCCACAAACTGCATTTGTGTATCTGACTTCAGAGGTGAGTAAAGCTTTTTATTCATCCCACACACTAGTGTCAGCCACTTATAATTACAAGAGTCAGTGGTGCCACCAATCCCTCACAAACCATTTCAGTAACACCCCCCGCCACAAACTGTATGTTGTATGTACGTAAGATTGTACTTCCAACACTTGCCAACAGCACATACTCACTATTAACAACTCTTTTTTATCCTTTGTTTCTTAAAGAATCCCATCAAGCTATCAACAAGAACACAGCTAAAGCATTTTCAATCTAACACTCTGTAAACTTACCTTTAAAGCTTTTAAGCGAGCCTGTTCTTCCTCTAGTGCAGCCTGTTTTTCTCTTTCATCTACTTTTGTAAGGAACAGGTCCGTGTTTGCAAGGGAAGACACTGCATCAAAAAGGGTGATAGCCCTAAAGTAATTGGATGGGAGAAAAGCTGGCTGTTAATAGGTGACACGTGACAGGAACACCTAGAGAACTCCGTGCTGGTATCCACCCAGTCTCCTCCTTAACTCCTTATAACATTGGTTATATCTTACAAATACAATACAAAGTGGTAAATTTAAATAAGATACAGCATATGAACTGCAAAATGAAAATGCCCAGAAATCATGCTCTCTACTCTTATACACTGTATTGGGGATTTTTTCCCCTTAAATATTTCCCCTCCAAACTGCATCACAAAATCATGTTTGAAGCTTTTGCTCTTTTTCTGTTTGCCTAAGACGGCATTATTTATAGATACATGGGAATATCCCATAATCTGGGCTCCAATCCAAACTGTTGCTAATTCAAACAGGTTTTGTTAAGGGACTATGAATACATGTAGCATAGCCCGGAGGAAAAGTCTGCAATCTATCATCATGCTTAAGAGTGTGCAAAAAGATCTGAAAGAACTTTTAAAGCAAACAGATCTTACAAAAGAAAGCAAATATTCTGACAAGCAGCTGACAAAATGGAGCTAAGCCCTACTATTGTCACAGCCATAAAGAGAACATACAGAATATTACTGCCTTACTTTTTGAGAAATGCCTTTGAATTTTGCAGGTCTTCTCAATATTGAGCTTTTTTAAAATGTAAACAATAAAGTTGCTAGAAGGGCTCCTCTAGATTGCACTTTGTGTTCAGCAAGCACTCAAAATCAGTGAGTACCTTTTACTACAAGCACCATGGTTTTAATCCCCATTTACTTTAAAATCCATTCTTAATGTGAGGACTTCTGGAAGCATTTTCTTGCTCTTGACAGAAAAGGGATTAAAGTAAAGATATTAAGAGTCTAAATATGCCATGCCTTACAGAGTGTAATTATTAACATGAATTTAATATTTGTAGGCAGCAAATGGACAAAGAACTTCAGTTTCTCCTCAGAACTTTAAGATTAGATGTTAAAATTATAACTTCTACATGATGGATTTTATAGCAAGTGATTGCAGTTCCTCAAATTCTAGTCCTGTTGACCTGGAAGAAGGTACTCAGCAAAAGATATAACAACTTGCTTTTCTGTCATTGCTAATACAATGTCTTCAATATAGCCTAAACAAACCTTAGGTTATAATGGATTCAACATTCAAATCGATGTTTAAAAGGACAAGGGCATAAGCACCTGATTGCAGCTGTGCAATCTTTGATTTTCTTCCCTTCTAGAGAAGCTAAATGTTGTTCCAAAGCATCAAGAAGGCTACTCGGTGCCTGCAAAGAGAGACATTCAGGAACAGACTTGAAGAATCTAAGGCAAAGAAAATCAGCAGTTAAAAGACTTTGAGAGAATGCAACTGTAGGGTGACTGGTACAATGGCTCAGGGTGCTTATACCACATCTTGGCATCCTGCACATATTTAATTACTTAAAACACCAGGTGATGTACTCTCCTCACTACATTACTCTGTCATAATGATGCACCAGTAGGTACTGAAATATGTCAAGAGATGTTAAAATCAACAGCTGGGAAGCAGAAGCAGATAATCGGAAACAGTATTTCAAGAGGCACTAAAGGAAATTGTACCTGAAGTCATTTCTATGTACACACTCTGCAAGCCTTCACAATGATTTAAGTGGGCATTTAACCAAAAGCAAGCTTGCTAAAACCCACAGCTTCCTAACACCATGTAAAAGCTTCATTATATGAACTCACAGATATTAATTATGTCTTCAAGCACAATAGAAATAAGGTTGTCTTAAAACTCAGACTATGACAGAAATGATCTAGAATATTTTACAATAGATCACTGCATATAAAAGCCAGGCTCTGACAGGGTTTGGATTCAATCACAAACTTGGAAATAACTTGGTGACAACACACACATAAAAGCATAAGTGCCAAACCATAATGCCAAGTTCTTCTGATTATGCAACCCCAGACAGACATGTACTGGCAAGAATAATAGGTTTATCTACCTGTGAGAGATCTGGTATGTCTCCTCTGTCAATTCCAACTTGCTGTAATAAAACAAATAGGCAAAATGAACTGATTTGCTTTTGTTAAAGGCAGAGATGCTTAAAAATCAAACAACATTAAGATGATGATGTAAAAGACACAAAGCTGTCCATAGACATTTTAAATCTTCACAATCTGAACTCTGTAGTAGCTGGCTATAACAAATTCTGCTGCTAAATATATATGCATTTGAAGTAGGCACGTTACAGATTTTAACAGATACTATCTTAAAATAAAACAGTAAGAATCAAGTGTTTCAGAGTTCTACAGCTAGAGAAGTTTGCCTATCCCACAATTTCTATGGTAAACTATCAGACCTACTGATCCAGAGCATATATTTGCCAAAACAAAGCATCTTCAAAGTTCTGTGAAGCAGCTGTTTTCCAAAACGCAGATCAAACTTAAGAAGTTCTGCAACAGGATATATTGTTACAATAGGAAGATAAACACTCTCAACTGCAGACAGTATCTCTGATAGAGATACTGTGCCAGGACAGACCCTAAGCCAAGCTTCATGGTTAGATTTTTTGTTTAGAGATACATGAGTAATAAAGGAAAGCAATACAAGAATAGAAGCACATTTCAGCTAAGGAGTTTCATACTACTACTATATCAATTCAGCAATGCTTCATAAATGAGAACGGAATAGAGTACTACAGTAAAAAAAAAAAACAAAACAAAAAATCACAATACAATACTTTGCAAGGTAACTGCTTTTCCCCCTGTGAACACAACTATAGCCAAGACACCTTTAAAAGAACACTCACATGTTCATTCACTTCCCTCAATTTCTTATTTGTGAGTGGTTATTTCATCTAAAACCTATGGCAGAATTGCAGGTTTCCAACTAGGGTACCGGTAGAATCATAGAAAGCAGCAAATTAACATGATGTGACTTCCTTCAAAGCAAAGCTATTCTTCAAAGAAAGCTCACAATTATTATGTAGCCAAGGACATTTTAAAATGCGTATTTATATATCTCAATCAGATAAAACAGTAATTATTTTGCACTCAGGTTTTCAATATAGCCCTCAAATAAACTAATCACCACGATAGAGGCTAGTGAGGTAGCCCCTGATGGAACTGCAATTAGGCTGGAAGAAAAAAATACCTGCTTTATGAGAAAATGAGAATTTTTATAAGCTATTCCAAACATAAGGCATGACATTGGCTTTTACATATTGAGTTAAATATTGGCTAACTGACACTTACCTCTGCAACTTTAAGGAACTCTGAGATCCGTGTCATTCTAGTGAGGAACTTCTTATATATATCAAGGCCTTCTTTGCATTGGTTCTTTTTCATATCAAAGTATTTTTCTACAAAGAGTGAGAATATTTGCATTAAATAAGAAACCAAGCATTCTGCAAAGGATATGCAAAGTCAAAGCATATAAACCAAGACAAACTGAAAACAGCCTGCAGATGTGTTTTATTATGCTAACTGCAGAGGTCACTATGCCTAACTTGCACCAAGTGACAGAAGCTTCATCGAGCACAAGCTAATGCTCACATGCATGCAAACACCTTACCTTGCAGGTACTAGATCTCACAAAAGCATAACCACCCTGAAGAGGACAATCAAATTTAAGAATAGATCACCCAAGCAAATGTCAATTCATCATCTTGGTTGAAATAGGCAATTTTACAATCTGGCAGTCAGATATCTGTTCCAGTGGCTGCATATCATTCAAGATTTGGATGTTTTCTGCCAGACTGATGCCTCTTGTTATAATGTGGTCTACAACGAGGTGCAATTGATTACAAAACTGAAAGCAAGAGGGTCCCTATCTCCTTGAATTAGCACCTTCAAGGCCTGTTTCTGTATTTTCACTCCAAATGTTAATGAAAGCAACTGTATGCTCTTAACTGAGGGAAGAGAAGTAGACAAGGGTTCAGACTGCCCTTTGCTGACTAATTCTGGACTTCGCTTTCCATTTTGCAAGCACTAGGTGACACCAGTAACCAGGCAGATTGATTCAATCACAGAATACAACCAAACCAAGCAAACCAACAGATTACTTTCAACTTTATGCTCCCTTGCATCTCCAGTGTGTGCAAGCAAAAGAGCCTGAACCCTGAATTTGCAATTCCCCTTAAAATAGAAGATATGCTCTAAAAACATAAACCAGCCAATCAATAAAACCAAGCAACACTCAAATTTCAACAGCCAAGCAATCACAGATGGTGTGACTGCAAATTTGTAACTGACCATAACTTATTCCACTTGAAAAGAAACAGAACCAGATCCTGCCTCTTAAAGGAAAAAAACTCATCAATATCATGATTCAAGTTTGCATGCACTTCAATGAGACAACAAAAAAAAAAAAAAGGAACAATAAACCCACAATAAAGCAGTGCAAGTGAAGAAAATCATGACTTGGCTTCACTTTCAGAAGTTTATCCATCCCTGTGTACAGTGCACTGGAAAATGCAATTGGACAGAAAAAGATTTGGAAATATTGGTGTTACTTCCAATTCAGATTTATTTTGATGTTTCACAATAAGCTTATTTCAACTTCTCAGAATTACAGCTCTTTGCAATTGTTTACTGAGCATCTTCCCCAGAGTTTAATGTTGCAGAAAGCAGTTGTATTTACCTAAGAGGTTAATAATCCCTTCATTATATGCTGCAAACAGTCTAATGGCATCTTTGAAGAGGAGCATGAAGGCAGCATTAATTACACCATTTGTAAGTTCATTGCTATTGACCTAGGAAGATCAGAAAACAAAGTTAATTTAACTGGATTGATCCTTTATTGGAAAACTTCTAGTTGAACTCCAATTCTCTATCCCAAGGCATGCTTTCCATTCATCTCAGGGGCTATTAGTGGAAAGTAGCAGCACAGCACATAAACACAGGACCAAATCAAATCATTTTGGCACATTTTTGTTAACTAATGTTAACTAATTAGAAGACATAGGGCAGAAATAACCAACTTTTAAATGAATAAACAATTCTTACATAGTAAGAATACACAACAAACACTAACTTAGCATGAGGCATTCTTTCCAGTGAGCAAATACTTGTTTTCTTCTGATTTCTTGCAAGCATACCAATGAAGAAAACAGTGCTCTTTAAGCTGTGTAGATAACATGGACGCATGTTCAAAACCTTTAATCTTGACCTATTTCACAAGCTTGTGCATGTTTGTACAAAGCCAATAGTAATACATTAGATATGCGCATGTACTGCTAAACTTACATTGAAGTCGAGAAGTGCATCCATTTGATTCTGTATAATTGGTACAGTTTTTAGGAGTTTTTCTGTGCTCATCGTTCTCATCACCCCATCGGCCCTGTTGGACAATACAAAAGAACATTCTTCACCTGAATTTTGAAGTCAGTGGTTAGTGAGAAACAATGTAGAAAATAAAATAGGCCATCAGAGAACATTTAAATCATTGCCATTCAAAGCAGGCATTCTGGTGTTCAGGAATGCTGTCTAGCCAATACAACTGTAATAACTGCAGTACACAAGAGCAACAACTTGTTTGACCAAAATATGATAAAAGATGTGGTTTTATTCAGAAGAAATTAAACTGACAGTGCTCAGAAATATATATATATGGAGAGCAGAGCTATGATGCATCAGGTAAACATAAAACAAATCTCTGAAGGTTATTTCTGAAGCTCATTTTTACCTATGCTTTTTCCAATCATCTGATGGTTACTTTGTGCCAGTTTGATTTTCTTCGCAACGAAAAGCAGTTAGAAAGACCAAAGAAACATGGTAATGTTTTTCAAGAACAGAAACTTTATAGACTACACACCACTTCCTTTTAATGGCTGATTAGGAGTACTTGGCTGTTTTATTAATTATTCAGATTTAATAGACTAAGACTGGCTGCATATCTGAAACAACTCATCAAATGAATACCAAAAATACCCCAAGGAAAACAACAACTGAGGAAGAGATTAAATCACTTCAGTGACAAGAAACAACTGTTTTCTGGAAGGCAAATCAGCCTGCCTTGCAGTTAGTTCATCAGCATGCACACAGCAAACCAAATGTTTCCTGCAAGTGCACATCTTGCAATGCATCTGCACAGAAAGACTGTGGCTGCTCTCCAGGCTGGAAAGCAGTGAGGAGCACGCTGCTTCCAACCTTCTACTCATGCTGTATACTCCATTTAACAGCAAACAGCAAATGCGGTAAGATTCATGCAGCAAGGTACGGGTGCAGAGCCCTTGAGGAAAACTGAGGTGTGGAAAAGGTAGATTGCTGCCACCACAAGTGATGCCTGCTGGCTTGCAGAAGGACCTCCAGGCACATGCTGTAGGCAAAATTATTCACCTCATAATGCCTAAAACACCTGATTGTAAAACAACTGTGTAATAATCAATTGCATATCTGTAGCCACCTGATCATACACAAATCACACATGTGGAAAATGCCAAGCAGTTTGTGTCATTGGGACTCCAACCATCTGCAAAGGCAGAAAGCACAGAGAGAGCTCAAGCCCCTCTTATTTTACCATCATACTTCAAAACTAAAGGGACTCTATAGTATTAGCAAGGAGAAGGGATTTGGACACTGTTCTGCGGCCAGTTCCAAATGCCTTTGTAACACTAATGCAAAGTATCATTTGACAGCCAACTACTGCACTTAAATAATTTCAGTTTAAAGCTGAGATTTTTGTGGGTTAAGAATTAAGTTTTTAGCTTCCATATAAATTAACCTGTGTAAAGATGATAAAGAATGCCCAAATGTAAAACTAAAATTAGGGGTTTAAACTTTAAAAAGCATTGTATACAGATATAATGGAAAAAGACAGAAAGACTTTAAACCATCACCAGCTCTTCAACTTTCCAAATGAAGGAGATCACCAGATTAGTTTTACCATTCACTGTAACATGCAACTAACTCACAGCTATTGGTGCTCTCACTGTGTTACTTTATATGTAAAGAGGTACCTAGCCTCAAACAACTAATTCTTCTTCAAGGAGCTCACTTCTCAGGAAAAATTTTAATTCCTATACACAAAGTATGAGTTGCACTACATTTACAAAGCTTGTGAACTTTATATGGATGTTCTGGGACACGAATAGAGAAATGCCAAGAAGGACTGAAAGGTGTTTCACAGAACACTCCTGTCCTGGTTTCAGCTGGGATACACAGACTCAATTTTATTCCTAGCAGCTGGTGCAGTGCTGGCTTCTGGATTTAGTCTAGCAATAATGCTGATAACACACCAATGTTTTTGTTGCTCAGTAGCACTTACCCTGATCAAGGACTTTTCAGTCTCATGCTCTGCCATTGAGGAGGGGCACAAGAAGATGGGAGGGAGCAGAGACAGGACACCTGACCCAAACTAGCCAAAGAGGTATTCCATACCACAGCACGTCATGCCCAGTGTAGAAACTGGGGGGAGTCACCTGGAAGGGCAGATCACTACTCCAGTCAGGCTCTGTATTGGTGAGCAGCTGGTGAGCAATAGTATTGCGCATCACTTATGTTTCTTGCATTTAATTCCTCCTTTTCCTTTTAAAAATTATTATTATATTTTACTATTTTTCAATAATTAAACTGTTCTTATCAAAACCTGCAGGTTTGACTTTTTCCTAGTTCTCTTCCCCATCCCACAAATGGGCTGGAGGGAGAGTGAGTGAGCTGCTGTGTAGCACTTAGTTGCAGGCTGGGGTTAAGCCACAACATTTAAACATTCCAGAGCTAGAAACAGAAGTAAATTGCACAGTTCCCTATACCACATGCAAGACAAAGTAACTTTGTGATGCATTGGGAAAGATTTATCTAAACTTCTACTTGGTTTGATGCACACCATTTTTCATTTCTTTATATTAAACTGTTAATGTCTAAAGAAGCTAAATCACAACAACTGAAGTAAGATATTTTTGCAATATACATAACTGAGCAATGAAGCCTTTTTGTGCCATGGGAGACATTCAACTGCGAAAAGCAGACGTTACTGCTCTACTGAGTTGGAGTCAATTGCGGTATTTTCCACTCTGAGATTTTGCTTTATGTCCTGTAATTCAAAATAAGTAAAACAAAACACAGCTCTTACCCTCTTTTTACTTTCGTGAAGTCAAAAGCCACTTGTCTGTAGGAAACTGCCTTTTCATTCAGATACCTGCTATATCGTCTGATAAACGTTGACATGTTATAACCTAAAAAACAAGTTCCAGAAGCTTATTACTTACCCAGTCAATTAAAGAACCTCAGTCTAAAAGTGGAAGACGTTAACTCAAACCAGCTTCATTAGCTATACAAAAGCAGGCAATAATGTAGTCTGTTATGAAAAACAGTGTACATCATCATATTTGCCATGTAAATCAGACAATATGGAAGTATCTAGGAGACCTGACCAATGTATAAGTTTACACTTTATTTCCAAAGAAATTACTTGCAAAAGCAAAACAAAATATTTGCATTTCATAGGATGATAGAAATTGCTATCAAATAAATTACATACATTCATGAAAATGCTCACACCAGCTCCACAACATTCTCTCATTTGCAACTGAATAGAAACAAATAAAAGGCATTGAAGGAAATATTAAGACATGACAAAATATTAAGACATGACAAAAATTCTTCAATGTTAAGACACTGGCAATAGGAAATACTTTGATAAGTGTCAGTCTAAGGACCAAGAAATGAAATCTGCTTGCAAATTATAATGAGGCTTTGGAAGTTAAGACTCACTAAAATGAAGCAATTTGTAGACCCTTCTTATTATTGAGAAAGACCTGTCCTCAGGCCACCTCCTGTGTGTCTGCTTTGTGGCAAAAATAAGAAGTAGCTATAGGAAAAGTAAAGCAGAAGGTGAGAAACCACCCCAGCAGACAAAAACAGCATTCCTCCCTTTGAGGGTGCTGAGGCGCTGGCACAGGGTGCCCAGAGAAGCTGTGGCTGCCCCATCCCTGGCAGTGTTCATAGCCAGGTTGGATGGGGCTTGGAGCAACCTGCTCTAGTGGAAGCTATCCCTTCCTGTTACAATGGGTTGGAACTGGATGGGCTTTAAGGTCGCTTTCAGTCCAAACCATTCTATAATTCTACATACAAGCAGAACTGCACTGAAATGCAGCTAAGAGTGTGGAAGGGTATTTCACCTGAAAAATCTAAACCAGAACTTATTTGCCCATAGAACGAGCCTCAAAGATGTATGGAATGGCCTGTGAAAAAATTCCCAAAAACTTAATTTCTCCATTTAGATACAGTTCTTGTCTCACTAATGCAGTATCCAATATACATATGATGCATTTGTTGACTTTGAAGCTACCAATCAAAATATACCTCTTCAAATGGAGAAATCTCTTCAGAAGTAAGAGGAACAGTCAGATCTGTTTAGCTAAAAAAGTTAGAAGCAATTATAGGTAAAGCTTTTCCTGAAAGATACAATCAATTCCTCCAAGAGACAGCTTCTGCCATGCCACAACAGCATTAAAATTAAGAAATGCTGTTTGGGGTGAAACAGACAGAAAAATTACTTCTGAAATAACAGGATCCATTAGAGGTAGCATGTTGCATTTACTGTCCCCCAGCACTCTACCAACTTGTAATGAGAAAGTCACTTTACCTTGCAATCCACTCTTGTCTAGGAAATTGCTCAGGTTAAACAACGTGTTTCTGGACGCCAGATACTGGATAAAACGCTGGATGAAAGGAAAAATTGGAATGCTTTTACTATGTTACCCGTGAGCTGGAACTGAGGTAACAGTATTAGGAACTCTTTTTAGCCAGCTTATGAAATTCACCTTTTATACTTTAAGACTGATGTCAAATCTGGAAGCTATTACAAAAACTCAGGTGAACTTTCAAAGGAAGCTACTTATAATTTCCTATGTAAAAATCTATGAACAAATCAAAGTGAAGTAGGAATTGCACAAAGGCCTCTGACTCTGAGACTTTGTTTATTTGAAGTCAGAATATAGAATAGGAAACTTCTGACTAAATCCCCCCAAATACATTCTCATTTTACATGCTCACAGTTGTTTCACTGACTTCAAGTTTATAACAGCTGATTTCATTTTACCCATCAGCCAAGGCTAGTTAGTAATGCTCAGCATGCATGTGTAATGGTACTTAGCTTAAATATGAAACAAAGATGATATAAATGTTAGTCTGCTTATAATTTAAATGTTAAATAAACATAAGAATCCATACAAAGCATTAACACAATATCACAGTTAGAACATCTTATTAGTTACACCTAATTCTGAATTAGGTTTCACAATGTGATTTTCATCTTGTAAAGACATTTCAGATCACCGGCACCACATCTTAATTTAGTAGGCAAAATAGCTCTGTCATATGAACCATTGTATAGAGAGCTGTTATAAAAATAAACCAAACATTCACTTGCAATAACATTTTGACAGAGGAAAAAAATAGTTCTATTAGTGTAACATATACCACAGAATTATTTTTGTTGGCAGAAATACATAGGTTATGTTGGAAAAAGACTGGAGAAGTGTAAAGGCACTTGAGCGCTCTGCTGTAAAAGAATTCAGCAAAAGCTGCAGAACCAAATGCTTTTCAGTTTTTTTTGCAAAGGGATTTACAGATTCTCTAAGAACTTCTAGGCATTTGTATCATTTCAAGCATTGGAACAGGCTGCCCAGGGAAGGGACTGAGTCACCATCCCTGGAGGTATTGAAAAGACATGCAGATGTGGAGTTTGGGAACATGGTTTAGTGGTAGACTTGGCACTGCTGGGCTAACAGACACAATCTTAAATCTTTTCCAACCTAAAGGATTCTATAAGCGCTCAATTTCCACATTCACTGATCAAGAACTATTTCTATGTGTGAAAAGTTCCACCTTGAGCAGCAATCTAATCCTCACTACTTCTATAACACATTTAGCAAGCGAAATTTGTTCGGCAGTTTTACTCTTAAAATACTAAGTATTTCAGACAGTGGACTCATAAAATAACTTTAATTACTATGAAGTGTATTGGTATCAGTTTAAAAATGTTATATGATTCACAATGAAAGTACACCAAAAGTACATAGACTGTTTTGGGAAGTGTCAGTTATCCCAGCGACAATGCTCGAAGTCAACATGAGAAGTCTGCCCTCTTGTGGCTAACTTAGCTTCAAACAGATTTTCACCAAGACATACTCTGCAGCTGAGCTGCAAGAGAAACCACTATATATATAAGCCCACCATAAGCCAGCCAGTCAGCCAGAGGAAGGAGGCACACAACCTATAAGAACACTGCAGCCTGAAATGAACAGTTTTGGTTCTTCCTACAAAATCCTACTTGTAATTTTGTAAAGCTGTCCCTCTTAATTCCAATATTCATAGAGCTTACTTTACACTGACTGCTTGCAGCAAAAAGGAAGGTTTAGAAACACTTTCTAAGGAAACCTTAAAAAGTGAATTTTTAGTTTATTTTTTTTTAAATGCAGAAACTTCCAAGCTGCTGCATTTTCCATTTGAAAAAACAAGGCCCCAGAGGAATTCCAGCTGTGGAACAAAGCAATCTCATTCCTTTTTGTGTAAACTGGGGTTTTGTTTAATTGTTCTACAGTACTTGATGCTATTTTGGCATTCAAACTCAAAGCCAGTTCAGAGGCACACATTCATCTTCACTGCAAAAGGCTAAGGGGTGATGATGGAAATCAGTTCAGAATAGAGTTAGAGGGAAAAAATACCATCTGGATTAGCTGGAGCATGAACCTAAAAAAGCTTCCACATCTTCAGCATACAGAATCCCATTGCAAGTTAATTTCTGTTTGGGGGCTCTTTTATTATTAGAATAACACCACAGGAAAAAGAAAAGGGTACCTCCAGCATTCAGGACACTGATTCTAAACTTATAAACTATATTTGAAGTAGAAACAAATTAAATAGCTAACATATAATGAGACCTGTGTTCATGCAGGGTTAAGACACAAAGAAGGAAAAATAAAGCTTTTCTTACAAAGACCATTAGTGGGAAGCGTTTAGCTGACATTTATAGAAATGAAGTGCTATAACTGTTCCCCAGACATATAATTTTTGGTCTTACCTCATTTCCATACACCATTAGATGATGGGTTGTGATGAGAGATTTGAAGACCACTACCCAGCTACTGTTGGTAGTTCTTTCAAACAAACTGTCTGCCAACTGGGGGATGTTCACATTCATCTCATTTGTGCACTGGATTAAATCTGCAATAGGATTTTTTGTTATTATCATTATTATGAGTTCTGTGAAGGAACATCAGTAACATACAAAAATACCAGTACATTGATTTTATATAGTTATATTTTCTATGAAAGCTGAGGGGCTTTCTAGCAAGATAAATAATTACTTGAAAATCACCATGGTACTGGGCTACCAGAAGCTTAAAACACAAACGCAAGTCTGCTCACTGCCAAGATTCCAGGTATTGAATTGCTTTAGCAGTTGCCTTAGAAGGCCCTGGAACACAAGTTCCATAATGACTTATACTATCTCTGACTAACAACTCCCAGCTTTCAAACATCTAAAGCATTAAATAGCAAAGTAGTTCTTACATGCTCCCATTTCATCAAGTTTTACTAGAAGATTATGACTAGAATTAACTGCAACCTCTGATTTCTGGCCTTTTAATGGACCTGTAAACCCTACTAAACATTGGTTCAATGTGAGTAATGAGAGATTCAAATATTGCTTAGTCTTGATACAATGCTATCAACACCTTTAAAAGGGCAGAGGAAATGTTAAGTAAAAAAAGGAGCCTCTAGCTACAATGCCAGAAGCTTGACAGAAGAATTTAGTTATAAGTGGGTTATTAACTGAAAGGATTAGCTAAAACAAAGCTATCCAACTCTTGTCCAACCTGGAATTCCAGTAGACAAGATCCAGTGACTCTTCAAACAGCTGTTAAAAAGTTACCATGCCTGTCTTCACTCTAGCTTTGCTCCCATCACAACTCTATAATCACAGCTAGCCACACTTATAATACAACTAATATAATATATAATAATGCAGTAACTTATTGCCAAATGCTAATGAAGGAAGCTATGACTTAAGATCACAATGCTGCAGTGACAAATACAACACAAACAACTGCATAAACATCTGGATGTGATGTAACACAGCTTGCCAGCATTTAATACAAAGCTTAACTTAAAGCGACACAGTACTGATGACATTTTACTACTGTTACCACCCCAAAAATAAGACAGTAATTTTCACTCAAACTGCCGAAGGTCACAGCTCAGTAAAGATCAAGACCTGACTAATCCCTGTGCCTGTCTACGGTACAGGGCTTATTCAAGTTACTAAGACTAAGTAGAAACATCCATTTAATCTTTAACCTTTGAAGACAGTTTTATATCTGAACGAATAATCATTCATCACAGAGTACTTGTGAAAGACAGCATCCTCCTTCAGCTGGAGAAGCAGGGAATGTGCCTACAACAAACTCAGAACTAGTACGGTCAGGACTGAAAGAGCTGCTTCTTACAGGTTAAAGTATTAAAGGAAGCAAAGCAGGAAATCATTTCTACATTCAAAATGTAATGAGATGGTGAGATTAGACGTTCCTTTATCTACAAGTAAAACTGTGATGACTACAGGCACTCATGACCTCATTTTTAAGTCAGGGTTATCTATTATTGGATTATGATTTGGGGCTGTTATGACAATGCAAGGATATTACTCAGCAAGAGAACTGCTCTGAACTGGATCATTAAAACCAAGCCCTGCAGCATCCTGATCTTCAGGTCTTCCCACCTAAGTAACAACACAAGCAGTTTTGTGCACGACTATCCAGCAGGAACACACATTCAGTACAAAGGTATATGCATCATGGGATGTCAAGTCATACATGTGGGCATAAGAGATGCAAGTGCATATTAGAAAGTGAGAATTTCTATTAAATGCAACATTTGCTGACGAGTCAACAGTGACAAAGACGGGGTGACCCTTAAAAATCCACTATCTAAAATTAGTTAAAAATCTCCATTCTGGATGATATTTGGTGCTGGAATAAATGTCTTCTGAAGCACCACTAGACTTGCAAATGATGTTTTGGTATCTGTGTGTAAAAGAAAACAGGCTCTGTAACCCAGCAGAAAATCATCTCTCACAGGAGTGACGAGTGTTTATGTGAAAAGCATATGAATGAACTTGGGGGGCAGGGAGAGAGAGGGCAGGCATCTTAGGAAGAACTAATAGCCAGCTGGGAGAGAACATAGGCAAGAACTGAAGTACGCAGGCAAGTCTGGCCCTGACTGGAAGGGAGTAACTGTGATACCACAATTACTACAAACTAAGTTAAGCAAAACATGAAGTTTCTTTCTCTACAAAAATGCAGGCTGAGTATCACAGATACTTAATAACCTGCTATGCCTTAACAGCCCAAAATGCCTACATCATGTATATTTCAGAAGTGTTACATCTACCTAAAGGTTCTTTGGGTGTATTTGCATGAGCGATGTTAATTAGGTAAAGAAATATTTGCACAGTTAAACCCAAATTACATCAGCAATTTTTGTGCTAACCATAGCACAAACACAGCAGACAGCATCCTGCAGCCCACACTGCCTGTTCAGGAATACTGCCATATTCAGCGTTCTTACTTATTTATCCTATTCCCACAGACACCCTTCATTAAGGGACAGGAATGAATATATCATTATTTTCACATCCTACACTTTACACAAGTCGTCTCACACCCACCTATGAAAATAGTAGCTACATGTTTTGAAACCCAAGTGCCCAAAGCAACAAATCTCAAGACTGCTAGTTACCAGCTATGGTATGAGCTATATATACCACAGGCAGGTATATAACTGAAGGGCACGGCACTGAGGCAAAGAGGTTTAACCTTAGAAAAGAACAGAAAAGCAAAGAAAAAGCAAGCAAACAGCAAAGGATAATCCCTGGTGAATTAAGTGTGATGAGTGTTTCATCTTTGATCTTCTTTTCATAGGAGAGAAGGAGGAATTGAATTAGGATTGAATACTAACCCACATCAATACTACAGACAGAAAGGTTACTCCCTTGGGCAGCAGAAACTATCTCAAAGCTGCTAAATCTTCCACAGCATAAGATACAGTGCATACAGATATTAAATAATAAATGATGATCTTTATTTCAAAGACAGCAGTTCACTACTGAGAATTTTAAGTTAAGCTTGCAGCTGTCTGGGAAGGCTGTATAAGGGAAGCTCAGACAGCAAGGAATGCAGTCATATCCATGGAAGCCGAGAGAGACCAGACAAGAGCCACAAGCACAGAGCACACAAGGCACTAGTGCCTGATGGAGGAGGGTTTAGTCCATCGGCAGGGCATAAAGACTAAAGGCAGAGAGAGAGCAGCCGCTGCCAGGCATGGGGCAGCCACAACTTCTCTGGGCACCCTGTGCCAGCACCTCAGCACCCTCACAGGGAACAGCTTCTGCCTAAGAGCTCATCTCAATCCCCTCTCTGTCAGTTTAAATCCATTCTCCCTTGTCTGGTCCCTGTGTGCCTTTGTCAAGTCAGTTCTGTGAAACACAAAGATTGCCATCTTGCTGTGAGAGTGGCTGGTCAAGCACTACTTAAGTTTATGCTAAACTTGCATATGTCACATCACAAGTTATTTACTAGAACAGCACAGCTAAGAAAACCAAATATAAGCAGTACAGACACCTCAAACTGACCACTTCAATTTTCTACTACCCTTTTACTGCAGCTATTTTAAAATGTACACTTGCTTACTCACTGAATCCATATATGTGTTTGCTAAAACAGCTAAAAACATAAGACTGTTCTGCTGCAAGACCCAGCATCTGAGCTTGTGCAGGACCGACTGCTGCAAAACAAGGGGGGTTTAAATACTTATGTGGAAACTGCTTGGCAATAGAAGTTATTCTAGACTACACAATGCCTTTGCAAGTTGGGAAGCTATAGTAGAAAGAGGGACCCATGGAACAGTATCTCCAAGTAGCAGTCGCAATGAAAGAGCTCATTATCCCAGTGCTGATGAAAAACATTAAGGTAAACCATGGCAATGACAATTTTTCCAGACTGGATAAGTTTGGCCTAACACAGGACCAAAACCATCTTCAGAATAAGAGCGCTTTGATCTTCACTCATATGTGGATGTTGCAGTTTTCATGAAGTTAACTGAAAAATTACTAAGGAAAAAGTACTGCAATCCTGGAAAGCTGCTCACATGTGATACTCAGACTAACTACATCTAGAAACTAAGTCACAAGTCCTGCCAAAAACTCAGACAGTTTGCATTGTAAGAATTAGCCCAATTAATTCCTCTATAAAAGGTATCATAGAGCTCAAAAAGAAGAGCAGATCACTTCACTACTGCTCCTATTCAAAGGAGCCGGTTCTTACACTGCAGCCAGCCTTTGCCTGGATGGCCTGTTTGCTTTTGACCCCTGCTAGAGACAGTGCTGTTGTAAAAACTCAGTGTCTCCTCAAATAGCTTCGTACAGGAATCAGCCTGTGGCTGAAGTCCACCCACAGCCACAGAAATTGGTGTCACAGATGCAGAATTGCAAGTTAGTGCAAAAGTCAATCTGGAAATGGTCAACTGAACTCTCCAAAAGGGGCAAAATTCACCTTAGTGTGTATTTTAACTTCAGAAACTCACACGCACTACAAGGTACGATTACAGACAGGCTTATACACCTTCACCACATGAAACAAATGTTCGATTTTCCCCATGCCGATGTAAAATCAACATATAAAAGACACTATGGATGATTAATCAAACAAACCAGATGTTCACAGCCTGAGATTATGTATTCAGGATACACACAAACTTAGCTCCAAGTCCAAGAGGAGTCTCCAGTTTATTCTGTGATCTTCCACAAACACACATATACACAGCTATGCCCAACAAGTCCTATATATGAACAGTAATCAGAACTTCAGTTTACCAGGAGAAGTGAAGTTATCAAAGTTGTCAGAAAGCTCTCACTTGCCTTAATACTTCCCTTTTTTCTTAATAGGATGAAAGGTGAAAACCATTATTAGCATTTAAATACATATCAGCGGATCCAAACTACAAGCCAAGCATGCATCAGGTCAAGTTTACCTAACCAGCAAATTTATAACTGAAGCCAAATCACAGAGCAAAACAGTTTCTTTTTTTAAATATAAAAGGATAATTAAAACATTTCTTGAAATAAGTGAGTAATTATACTTATGAAATCATGGCCACATAGAGGAGTTCAACAAAACACGATCATTTAGCACATGTATTACCTTTCAAACTGAAGAGGCAACAAGGCAGTGACTGACATTCCACTTGCACAAGGGAACAATTGAGGTTAATGACAATTGGTGGAATACAGGAATGTGTCTACACTTAAAATAATCCTACTCAAGAGAGTGCATTTGCTTATGATCAATTCCCCTTTCACCTAAGACCGTAAGAAATTATTTCAGTAAAGTGCTTGAGCTAAAGATTCAAAAACCTATTCACAGCTTATTTTTTTCCTTAGGGGAACAGCTTTTCCACAAGATGCAGCATTCAAACCCAAAACACTTTCTCTTCATTACACATTTGAAAACCATGTACAATGGGGAAAACTTCAGTGTCTCCACTTAACCCAGCAGCTGAAAGAAAGATATAGGTGTCTGTTCTGCTAAGGTTCAGGTTAAATTCCATCCTCTATCTGTCTAGATTTCAGTGCATACAATGGTTTGGAAGTCACCTTCGAGCTCATCCAGTTCCAACCACCTGCCATGGGATGGTGACAGCCAGCATGGCTTCACTAAGGGGAAATCCTGCCTGACCAATTTGGTGTCCTTCTATGAGGGGCCTACAGAAATGATGGACAGGGGTAGAGCAGCTGATGTCATCTACTTGGATTTCGCAAAGCGTTTGACACTGTCTCACATGACATCCTTGTCTCTAAGTTGAAGAGACTTCAATTTGATAGGTGGACCACTCAGTAGATAAAGAACTGGCTGGATGGGAGCACACAAAGAGTTGTGCTCAATGGCTCAATGTCCAGCTGGAGACCCGTAACGAGTGGTGTCCCTCAGGGATTGGTGTTGGGACCGGTCTTGTTCAACACCTTTGTCAGTGACACGGACAGTGGGATTAAGTGCACCATCAGCAAGTTTGCTGATAACACCAAGCTGTGTGGCTCAGCTGATATGCTGGAGGGAAGGAATACCATCCAGAGCAACCTTGACAAGCTTGTGAGGTGGGCTGACGCCAATCTGATGAAGATTAACCATTACAAGTGCAAGGTCCTATACTTGGGTGGGAGCAATCCCAGGCACAGCTACAGGTTGGGCAGACATGAGATTCAGAGCAGCCCCGAGCAGGACTCTGGGTGTTAGTTGATGAGAAAATGAACATGAGGCAGCTTCAGTGTGCACTCACAGCCCAGAAAGCCAACCGTATCCTGGGCTGCATCAAAAGGAGCATGAGGGAGGTTATCCTGCCCCTCTGCCCTGCTCTCGCGAGACCTCACTTGGGAGTATTGTGTGCAGTTCTGGGGTCCTCAGCATAAAAAGGACATGGAACTGTTGGAATAAGTCAGAGGAGTGCCATGAGAATGACCAAGGGACTAGAGCACCTCCCTTATGAATACAGTCTGAGAAAGTTGGGTCTGTTCAGCCTGGAGAAGCTGCATGGAGACCTCATCGCAGCTTTCCAGTATCTGAAGGGGGCCTATAGGGATGGTGGGGAGGGACTCTTCATTGGGGACTGTAGTGACAGGACAAGGGGTAATGGGTTCAAACTTAAACAGGGGAAGTTTAGACTGAATATAAGAAAGAAGTTCTTTACTGTAAGGGTGGTAAGGCACTGGAATGGGTTGGCCAGGGAAGTTGTGAATGCTCCATCCCTGGCAGTGTTCAAAGGCAGGTTCGACAGAGCCTTGGGTGACATGGTCTAGCGTGAGGCATCCTTGACCATTGCAGGGGGGTTGGAACTAGATGATCTTAAGGTCCTTTCCAGCCCTAACTGTTCTGTTCCTATGATTCTGAAAAATGCTTTCCTTTGATTCTGTTAGGAATCCAGTTACAGCAAGCAGTAACAGTGGCGTGAAGTTTCATTTACTTTTAGTATTTTTAACAGTTGTTACAAGTTTAGGATTAACATTCCCCCCAACCTCCTCCCTTAAAGAGCTAATGATCCATATGCCCATATTGACGTTCAATAGTCCTGTGATAGGCTCTGGCAGGGCACATCTTTCCTTTCCAGAAGGACATGGAAAGTGTTATGCAATAGGGGAAAAAAAAAAGTGTTATTGAGGGAAAAGCAGTCACTGCAGTTATATTCATGTAACATTTGTCAACAAATCTCAAATGAAGTAGAAACTGAATTCAGGCACATACTAGTACCAGTAAAGTTTTCCACTATCAGGTTTTAAGCTGTCATTTATTGTGCTAAAAGTTCCTTTAAAACAAGCAGTTTGTATGAAATGTGACATAAAGGATCAGAATTACCCAACCTCTGCATATGAGATAGTATTTTCTAGTTGTATTGTTTTGTTCACTTTTCCAGATCATCTGCCTTCCTTGAACAGAAGGCAAGTCAAAATAGCCCCTTGTTCCCAAATGTCCAAGGGAAATATATCAAGGAAAAAAGGTTTTTCAACTGACTGCTGCTGACAAGTACTTTGGATTATGGAGGTTATTTTTTCCATCCACCTTGACTATGGGAGTTTATTCTAATTTTACCAAGTTAGAAAAACAAAAACAAAACCCACACATATACCAAAAAAGCCCAACCCAGACCTGAAATGAGTTCACAATACATACTAGTTTTATTTGAAAGACATATGAACATTTACAACCCCCTTGGAAACATTTATAGAACCTTTAACATGCACTGTTCTTCGATACTTAAACACTACTGGATTTAACTGCCACAAAAGGTTTTTTGACATAAAACCCCCAAATAATCAGGAATACTGAAATAAGAACAAAATACAGAGGTTGTCTGTAAAGTGTGTTATTAAAATCTACTTCTATAGATTATGATTTCTGAACCCTGATACATCCAAATCTGATTCTCCACATTCCAACTGCCATTTTAAACCCAGAGAGTTTCAAGCAAGCATATGGCAAATTTCTAACTTTCCCACCTCTTCCATAGGTGATGTGCTTATTTAAATGTGGAAAATAGGATTAGGAAGCTTCTGAATGTAAATAAGTAATTTTCATTAGAGAACCAAACAATCCCTTTAAAAGCAATACTCAAAGTAGCTCTGAACATTAATTCAAGCAGGTTTTATTTGATTAAATTTGATTTCTTCCTCAAAGAGATACATTTGGTACACTGAAAACGAAACCTGTGCCAAAACAAAGAAACCCCAAAAGGCATATTGAAGTGATGGAGCTAGAAACTGAGCGATGTCAGATTTCAGTCTGAGCCACTAAGTGACATCTACTGTCCCAGTAGAATATTCTATAAGCAACATGTATTTGAGAACTGAGTGAAAACTTAAAAGTTGTTATAATTACCAGAAAATACCTGCATTTGCAGTTTAAGTTGTATTGTCCTAAATTTCATAGAATGATGGAATAGTTAGGGTTAGAAAGGACCTTAAGATCATCCGTGCCATGGGCAGGGACACCTCACACTAGACCGTATTACTCAAGGCTCTGTCCAACCTGGCCTTGAACACTGCCAGGGATGGAGCGTTTACCACTTCTTTGGGCAACCTGTTCCAGTGCCTCAAAGAACTTCCTTAGATCTAACTTGAATTCCCCATTTCAGTTTAACTCCATCACCCTTTGTCCTACCGCTACAGTCCCTGATGAAGACTCCCTCTCCAGCATCCTTGTAGGCCTCCTTCAGATAGTGGAAGGGTGCTCCGAGGTCTCCACGCAGCCTTCTCTTCTGAATAAGCCCATTTGTACCCAATTGCTTTACTAGGAGTTTTCTACAGTGGCCTTAGGGATGGCTTCACCCAAGACCCCTCGAGACAGGCTGGACGAGGAAATCTGGACCACGCATTGCTCATAATTGACAATAAAAATCCCAGCTGATAATTCTTCCTGTGCATATAATGGTATTTTAGTTGCGACATACACTGACTCAGGAAACAATTCATGGAAGAGTTAAAGAAGTTTGAGAAGACCCACTCTGTTCAAGGCTTCCCATGTTTAAAAAGAGATGTGATTTAAATTATATAAGCAGACTTACAAAATGCAGGAGGCAGGTTTAATATAATGTTGAATAACTTGTTCTACAGCTAACATTTTAGATTTTCATTTCATCAAGTTGCATCTTGTCTTTTTTCTTCCAATTCAAATAGGACTCATGTTTTCCTCCTACTTAAAACTACAACTTGTAATTGCAATTCTTCAACACTAAGAACTTAAAGAAATCTCTCTGTCAGTAACCCTGTGAACTCAGCATTCCAGCCTCACGTATCTCTGGCTAGATTTACTCCTACAGCAACACCCTGAGTAAACTTTACTTCTTATGACAGGCTAAGGAAGTTGGGACTGTTCAGCCTGGAGAAGAGAATGCTGCGTCGAGACCTCCTAGCAACCTTCCAACATCTGAAGGGGCCCTTTAGAGATGCTGGAGAGGGACTCTTCAACAGGGACTGTAGCGATAGGACAAGGGGTGATGGGATTAAACTTGATCAGGGGAAGTTCGGCTTAGATATAACGAAGAAGTTATTTACTGTGAGGGTGGTGAGGCACTGGAATAGGTTGCCCAGAGAAGTGGTAAATGCTCCATCCCTGTCAGTGTTCAAGGCCAGGTAGGACAGAGCCTTGTGTGACATGGTCTAGCATGAGGCACCAATGCCCATGGCAGGGGATTAGACCTAGATGATCTTAAGGCCTTTTCCAATTCAAACCATATTGTGATTCTATGTTTGAGATGAATAAAAACTAATTGAGATACTTTCTGTGAAAAACAGAATAAAAATGGGTTTAGCTTGACCACAGCTTCAATGAAGACTTGCTGACCAGCAGCAGGAGTGTCTATCAAAGCTCGTCAGCAAAAAAAAGCACCAATAAATTAAACAGCAAGAGAAGTTAAAAATAAGGGAAGCACAACTCAAGCCAATAGATAGGTAACACTGTCAAATAAGATACTTCGCATTATTGGTTTTATTTTTCATCTTAATTCCCACAAACCAGTAGGTGCAAAATGAACACCTTGATCCAATCTTCAGAATGATTATTCCAAGTTCTCCACAGTTAGAAATCCTGCTGAAATGACAAGTCTGGCTAAGCTACCTGCACAAAATCCATTTCTCCAGACAGAGTGGAACATCACTTCTCAAATTGTTTCCTACCTTTAAACTTGCTGAGTGCCCCCATCATACTTCAAAGGCTACCATTAAAATAGTGCTAAATTTTGTCTTAACAGCTCCAGCCACATATTGGAAATTCAATACTCAACTTCAACTACATTTGTCTCATTAACACAGGAACAGCTACAGGCACATTTATACAACCCTAAGCGTACTAAATAAACAAGCTAGAGTAATTTAGAAAGTGAATATACCAACACCACCATCCTTCCTCTTATCTGCTCATTAGATGAATTCCTCCTTGGAAAAAAATGACCACTTTAAGCTGGTTCTGTTCATCCTGGAAGCATCATCATGTTACACTTTAAAGTTCTCTGTATTCTGTTAAGCTCAATTTAAGCAAACATCCTGAACTGGAGATTATCATAGCAGAATAAATAAGTTATACAAACTTAGTATCATGAGGTGAGGCACTGGAATGGGTTGCCCAAGGAAGTTGTGAATGTACCATTCATGGCAGCATACAAGGCCAGGTTGGACAGAGCCTTAGGTGGCATGGTTTAGTGTGAGGCACCCCTGCCCATGGCAGGGGGTTAGATCTAGATGATCTTAAGGTCCTTTCCAACCCTAACTATTCTTCGATTCCATGATTCTAAGTTATAAATTAACTTCATAATTAAAATGTATAGAGACTCTGGATGTCATCTACTATAATCCCATATCAGAAATGGGTCCATTTTAGAGCAACCAGTGCTAAGCTCCACTCGGCTACTGCAATCTTACAGGTTGGAGCCTGGATTCCTCTGAGGAATGAGTTCTCAAAGGCATCCAGCTGTGGAACCTCTTATCAGTGACAACATGTTCTGTTCAGCTTTACTGCTCTTCCTCTCCCTTTTAATATAAGGAAAAGGTTATCAAGCTCAGAACTGAACAAACTTAGAGCTACTGAAGCTGACTTTTGTGGCTATTGCTACAAGCTTACTCATTCCTTCCTTCATTTCCTACTTCATTTGCTACAACATTGCTACTCTTCAAACCACAGTTTAATACACCTACATCTTGATTTAAGTTTAACACAACATGTAAGTTTTCTTAGACCTACCATAAATTTATAAGAACAGGTTGAGTTGGTTATGCAGCCTAGGAGAACCATCAATGGGGAAGCAAGACTGAGGCTTAAATTACACTTTCCTTCTGACACTAACTTCACTTGTGGTGGGTGGCATGACAGGGGATGACATACACAGGACACAACCCCACATAGTTTTTCCATTGTCCTACCAGATAAAAAGAAATGGCTCACAGAAGAAGAAAATTGGCAAAGGTCACTACAGAAGAGGAGATGACAGCATGCAAGAGTAAGAAGAACAAGAGGAAAAAGGGAAGTGGACAAGTCCTCCCACATTCAGCAACAACAAGCTATTATATTACTCAACCACCCAACTATGATCCTCTGCTGTTCTCCAAAGATGCTTGCCTTGGACTTCAGTGGTTATCTCACATCTCCATAATTCCAAGCTTCCTTACATCTATCTTGTATCCCAAAAGCCTGATGTTCTGCTGCAGATTAAAACAAAGGAACTTCCTCTTGTCCTTCTCAGTGGAGACAGAATATCCTCTCCCTGCATAAAAGCCACCAATACAACAGAAAACCACTGTTGTCTACTTAATAAATACTTTTCTTCCAAAGTTTCCTAACTTTCCAGTCATCTTAATTCAGCTGATCTGAATTCTCTACATTTTCCCTATTTTAGTGTCCTAGGCTGGACACTGAAGGTCCCTGGCACCAAATATAAGGAAAATAACCGTCTCAGAATACACTCTTCTATAGGCATACAAAAGGATTCCCATCTTTCCTGTGGCCTCACATTGGTGTTTTATAATGACAACGAAATGAGCCAGCCTCTTCTGGTGCTCCTGCACTTTCAGATAATCCTTTTCTACTCGACTTTGACGTCTTCTTTACCCATTTAGAATTTTGCCCTTGCAAGCATTCATGAAGTACTACTTCAATTTATCAACATAAATTTGTCTTCCATTGTTGATTTCAAGAGCAGCTGCAAACATTCCCAGCACAAAGCTATTCTCTGTTAACACATGGTGTATTCCAGCACAACACAAAAGCACCACTAGGACCAGATCCGGGCATATTCTCCACTTCAAGCATCCTGCAATTTGATGACAGTGATATGAACAGCCTATGTTGAAGCAGTTCTCCCGTTAACTACTTAGAGAACCATGCGGGAAACACTCCCAAAAATGTCTGTTACCTGCATTCATCAAAATCAGCCAGCCAACAAAACCAAGAGACTATTTAAGCTAGAATCACGTTTCATTTCAGGTGTCTATCAGGTCCTGCCAACTAGAGTTCAACTAATGTAAGTAAATATTCATTACCACAGTGTTCTCTTTTCTCCTGTAGCATTCTTTTCCTCTTGTAAAGAACAACTGTACTAAATATCTGGTCACAGTTAGCTTGTGAAGCTTAAAGAAGAAAGGCTTTTTATTGTTAAAGCCATTTCAGCATCACTTGTTCCGTTTTAGTCAAGCATGTCTTTAAGTTAATGATATGAAGTTCAAGGTTACGGATCTCTGTGGCATGCTGGCAAAATCTTCTTTAGATGAAGAACCGTCAGTGATTCCACATCTCCTTGCAGAACTGCTTTGACACAGTGAACTATGTCTAAATTAGGGATTTTTACTGGTATTGTTTTTCATATAGCTTTCATATTGTGCCACTTTAAAGAGCTGTAAGCTCCTTTCAGTACAAAAATACACATTTTTCTTACAAATTCAACACATGGAGATAGATTTTAAGCACACATATAGTGATGTTGTTTACACATGGTAAAGTCATGCTCAGTGAATACAAGCTATGAAGTCTAAAGAAAAGGAGTCCACAGCTCTACTGGACACAAAATGTGAGCAGCAATTCCAAACTAATATTCTAAAGGTGTCTCTACGATTAGCCTACACCAAATAATCCATGGCTCCTAGAAATGTCTTGGCTGACAATGTGAAAGCCTGACTTTGAATCCTTTCATGCTTCAAAGTGGTCACATTGCTCTAATATGAATCTCTAACACCATGGTAGATTGAAAGACTTCTCAAAAATTCCGATCTCCAACATGCAAAACTTATTTAACTTAGATGTGTGTACCAAATTTAACACATTTACATTACAGGGAAACCTAGCAGCATGAATGAGCCAGATAAAGCTTTTTCTGCCAAACATTGCTGTCAAACCTTCCTTCCTGCATACAATGCATACACAGTGATTTTCAAAAAGGTTGCAAACTTCTCATTGCTGCTATTTCACATAAGAGATTAATGTTTAGGATTACTTATGAAGGCAAGATTTTCCTCCTCCTTTAAAGTAACACTCCTCATGACAGCTTTTCAGATATCCAAGTATTTATCTTCTGCTAAAGCAAAGATCCAAGTTCTATCAGTATTGCATTACTCTTAAGACCAGACCTTGAGCTCTTCCCCTGAAGAAGACAAATCAACTACTGCTTCAGCACCCTAAGGCTGAGAAATACACAAGACATGCTGAAACTACTGAACACTTTGCTCTACACTGAATTCCTACAGTAACTTTTAAAGCATTTTATCATGAAATCTAGGCCAAAATAAGTATTAGCTCCCACACATACACTAGCACATTATTCCCACTGAGAAGTCTCTGTAAACTTAGAGCCATGATACTATCTTTACAAACATGCTTAATAATGAGCCTATGAATCATATTCCAAAGGTGATTCTTGATTGCAAAGACAAGAAAATGCCTGTATTGGCAATTCTTGCATAACCAGTACACTCAAGCTGAGTATTTAACCCATTGGCCTCTTTAAACCAGTATTCTTTTTCACTGATCAGATGGTAGTTTTAATGTTTCATGGGTGAAATTAGTTATTTGTTCAACACTAAGTCAGCATTTTCAGAGCATATAACTGCAAACACCTGAGGATACATCCACTTCTTTAGGTGATGAGTAGCTAGAAAGCAGGTACATACTTTCAGGGTTCTGTATAAACAACACAGTTTGAGAACACCTTAGGGTAGGCAGCCAAGCAGGCTTTGATTTTGAGTGACAGCCATCTGAATAGTTATTGAAATAAATATTTTAGTTCTCTATATTAGAGTATAATATCAAATCAATACATTAAATATTATGATATTCAAGTATGCAAAATAATATAGTGTAGATAGTCCTACAAAGCAGGTGGCTGGAAGCACAATGGATTGCATTAGATGGAACAGTTCTGTTTCAAAGAAGTCTAATTACTTTGAACATTGTATAACTTTAATACTACTTTGAACTCCTACTGCAAACATGAAGCTATTTTAAGCTAACAGTCTACATACATGACAGTTTATCCTATGTTTTTACCTGAAGGTGCATAGAGAAGGCACATAACATGATTTATAGATAGGCAAGATACATCAGTATGTGATGCCAAAGATATCAACCCTCAAGTCTCTTCACCACCATATACATATTGATTACGTTATCATGCTGTTGTCTATCTTCCTCTCTGACAAGAATAGTGCCCAAGCCATCTGCCTTTGCATACTGTAAACTTTTGGTTATAGTATGCACTTACAGACCTCTCCTTCTGCTTCAAAGGAACATAGTCTGTAAATACTCCACAGTGATTACACCTTTGTACAATAAAAAGTTGTAGTAATGGATGTGTTAGAAACAAGACTTGTAAAGCACATGTACAAGCTGCTGTTGAAGTGCTGATAGCACACAGCCAATCCCTGCAGACTGCTCTGGGATACCTCCTAGACTCAAAGTACCAACAAATGCCCATACCTGGCAGCTTGCTAGCAGTGGTACAGTAGTAGCATTGTAGCCTACTGGAATAGAGAGACCATTTGGCCAACTGACACTGCAGAACAAGAAATCCCCAATGAGTACAGCTCTACAGTTGTTCTGCAGCAAGACAACTTCTAGTTCTTACAAGGTGGGCCTGTAAGTAGGGTTCACTTCAATATCAGACCATCCCTCAGTCCTGAAATAACTCAGTTTGTAGGAGTAAGTCCCGTAGTTGGTGATACCCCTGTTTGTGCTATAGGGCTGGTTTTCAAAGCTTCCAGACCCAGAACTCACCTAGTCCATACAGGATCCAGATCAAACCTGTTGAAAAGTATACCGAAAGTACTTATGACACCTTCCAACATCTGTGACTTCCTTAATGCTGCATTAAGGAAAATTTTATAGAGAAAAAGCACCTGACTTCATGCACAGCACATTTTGTCAATAAACACCTCCCGCACAATTTCTAAGCCTAAATACATGTATCATGTAAATACACAAAGTATTCAGGCAAGCGTAATCTATGTTTCTTAAATGTTCAGCTTCCACATCACCTTCTGAAGGATGCATCAGAAAGTAATTTTGTAGTAGTGAAGCATCATCACTGCACAGCAAAGTGAAACTGAAACTACCAGTGAGTATTAACACCAGCCTGACCTCTTGCCACACTTCCCCCAGCAGATTTTCAAGCCCAAAATTCTCCTGATCTTCATAATTTTAGAACTAATCACATAAAATCCACGTTTTTCCCCTTTTCAAGTGGCAGAGCTGCTTCTATAGACATTTTCACAGACAAAACCAAACCTAAGAAACAACCCAAGCCATCTGATACGAAGTTTTCCTACTTCAATACTTGCCTCATTTCACTCTCAAAAGTCTTACTAACTCTCGCAAAGTTGTTTGGAATATGTTATTTTGTCCTGTTTTAAAGTAAGACTTTGGGAATTAAATTTCCTTCTAAACAGAATCTATTTCAAAGCAAGAATAGAACATGAATGCTGAGCTAAAGGAGATACGCCTCTGTACTTACTGCCTCCATCAGCGCTGCAACTGCAGACGAAGACGTAGCACTGATGATACCCACCTCCATACAACATGACCTTCTTTACATTAAAGGCTTTCCAGTTTCTGGAAAGCACTTATGCAAAAACACATAATCTACTATGGAATTTCCCAGGCTGTGGAATGCCTGCAGCACTTTAGGTGTTCTGGTGTCCTCAGCAAACCAGAATTCTATAGGACAGTAAATTCAGTGTAACTGTACAAGTATCCAAATGCAGATAGGACATGTGTCTTGGCAGATAGCATCCTCTACAGCTTCACCTTCAGTAAATGACTACTCAGTGAATAGCTGGTTAAATAAAAAAGACCCAGATATATCATTTTGCAGAAATAAGCCTTCTTTTGAGAAGAGTTCTTGCTGGTTTGTTGTACAAAATAAGTTGCACTTGACAACAGATTCTAATGGTGCAACAGTATCTATTAAAGATCTTTATGCCCCTGCAGTATATTGGTTAAAAATCTACCTCCACTTTTAACTGCTTTTCATATAAGGTAGCAAAACTGGAAGTTTAACCTGATAAAGGGAAAAGTCTCAGAAACTTCTGTGCCAAAGAGGTTTAAACCATACCCTGAAATGGTATGATTATTAAATTATGATCTTCCAACATCATAACTATGCAAAAATGACCAAGTATCTTGAATTCATTTTGATATAGGGAGTACCAAAAACCCAGTGCATAAACTTACTACAAATGATGCATTTCCTGGCATATAAACAGAAGTAAGTCTAAATATATGATTTTTTTAAATTTTATTTATTAAAAGAGTGCAATAGACTTCCTTATAAATCGCAGGATGCTCAGCTGTCAGAAGAAAACTCCTTACACATTAGGTGTCAGCCTAGATTCTTACTACGAATAAACTTTACACACATCATGCTACAATTCAGCTATGTAATATTTCCTATTCTGTGTGAAAAACGTTTGCATTTTACATTTCTGTTGCTCTCTAAGGAAATACTTTGAGCAGTGCCCTCTCAGATGATTGCTTCCTGATTCAGCTGACTAAACAGAGCTTAACAGGTCTCAGTGGAAACTGTAGCTCCCATTTAAGAGCTTATACGTGACAAAAGATGTAGCTCAATAAAAGTGGGGAAAATAAAGCAAAGACAAGAGAAACACACTGCTAATAAGCAACAAAATTATTTCACTGAGTGAGTTACACTGAGGAATACTTTTCCCCTCCTCATAGTTTGGATAAAAGCTGGACAACCCCAAACCAATCACCCTCAAGATTTTACCATTAAAATTCCCTCCACTGACAATACAGAGACAATAAGAACATCTGCCCAAAGCTTGCTGCAAGCTTTTCTTCCCAAATCCCAGTTAACAGACCAAAGAAAAAAGCAATTTAAATCATCAGCTTTTATATCATATGTTTTCTTAAAGAAAAAAGTTCCTGATCTGAATGTGCAAAGCAGCAAATGCTCAAACTTCAAATATTTATCGTTCGATGAAAATCAAACACCAGCCTACAAAGCAACTGGCAGAAAATCACACAACAGCACAGGTTTACACAGTTGGGGACTTGGGCTTGTACCTCAGAGATCAAAAAGGCCAAATTTTGGACCCCTTGATGATACACAAAACAGTCTGAACACACAGAATGTGTTTCAGGTTTATCTTTCTCTATGCTAAAAGAGTGAAAGTGACTTTGTAACAAAGCCTGTAGTATAAAGTCTGAAATGAATTCCAGACACCAAATTGTGTTGCTTTCCTTCTTTTCCTTGCTCCTTCCCCTAAGCCTTACAGGTCATTTCTTTATTTGAAAGGCCATCTGCATACCAGCAATCTCTATATGACTTCTGCCTACTCTTGTGGGACTAATCTTCATTTGTTCCAGCAGGAACAGGAGAAAGCATAACAAAATCCATGAAGCTGCTCCTTCCATACCAACGTATCTGGTGAAGTGCAGAACTTCAGTAATTCTGGTTTAAAAACTATCACTACTTTCTAAATTCACATTTTTTAAAGTGACTAAAATTCAAGTTACCTGGTTTTACAGTACTTCTTGTAACCATTTTAATGCAAGCTCCATCAATTCCATACAATCTTTTTCACACTGTGCTCTTGAAGTAGCTGAACTCATTTAAGGAGATCTGTCACTGACAGCCACTTCCATACTTTTCCTTTTGACCAATTCAGGATCAGATTTTGACATTAATTGTTAGCAAATGGGATAAAACGGAGCCCCAGAGCTCAAAGAAAGAACCAGTCAATTAAAAAAATCACCTCTTTCCCCATCAAAACACACTTATTTGTCCAGAACTGTTTCAGCTGACACTCACATACTCTTAGTGTGCAGCTCTCCCATGATGGGAGACAGTCAAGTAAAGGAACAGCTAAACCTTCCACACTATTAATAGGAACGTTGGAAATGCTTAATTTAGCTTTTACTTCCTTCTTCAATTTAGACTAACATCTCCCATGGGATATATGGAGCTCCTGAAGCAAACAAAACTCATCCTGGCTCATCCCAAGTACAGCTTCAACACACATTTGACTAGCACCCTTTCACAAAGGCACAACACCTGAAGGAGCAAATCCATCCTTTACAGCCCATGGCAAAGCTGCTCAGAGTGGAAGTTTCACAATGTAACATGACTGATGCAGGTTAGGGTGGAGCAGAAATGGTCTTCATTGAACATGGGAGTGAAAACAAAGCTGTATGTTTCCAAAGCCATACATTAAACTTTACTGATTTTCAACAGACAAAGCACATGAAATTACTAAGGAGAACCCACCCTCTTACAGCAAACCTGAGTTTCATAAACCCACATCAGCTCCTTTTTCTCATCCCTTAGTTTTAGAGATCATTCCCGAGGGCTTTATGTGTTTATCAAGTTTCACAAAGTTTCAGAGTAAACATGGAGCTTCGAACCCTTAAGTTTGAAACTGGACTGATAGGGGAAGTTGTACACAGAGAACTCCTCTGTATCCCACAGCTTTCAGACAGGAATTTCTCTATTTACCATGCACAAACCCACGTCCCTATCACAAACAACCTCCAAGATAAACTAAAGCCAAGAGCAGAAGTAAATAACATCTGTCTTTTGCTCCTCAGTAAAAGGAAAGATGATTTCAGACGGATTCTATCTTTAAAGTCAAATTGTCTCATAAAGAAAAGCTGTTAATGCAAAATAGTTACTCCAATTACTTCAAAGTAACATTTACTCACTGATGAAAACCTCATCAGAGCTAAAAAGAATACGGAGCTATAGTAAAACTAGGTGTTGTAACATCTCGTGTCAGTCCTGCTATATATACAACAAGAGACCACATTCCTGTCTACAAAGGCTCCTCACTGACAGTTTAAAATAAGGACAGAAGTATCTCCTCCAATTCACTATTTTATTTACAGATAATAAAATCTGAAGAAAGTCTCCTCATAAAATAACTGTGTGTAAACAAAAAGTAAACCCCAACGAAACGGAACATCAGCTCCTGGAAATGTAAGAGCTTCAAGTTCATAACAATGCCATTCCAAACAGCAGAGGTCAAACCAACTACGCTGTTCCCTGGTATTTGACAACCAACACAGAAAATTCTCTGGATTTCCATCTCCTCACACACCAAATTCAGCACTGAAACAAATTGCACATATTCCAGATTTTTAAACGCAAAGTAATGGGCTGGGAAATTTACTTAATTTATGGTTTAGCTTTAATTACACTTGAGAGCCTTAATGATGCTACTGTTGTGGCAAAGCATTCCAACTGAATATATCTGGAGAAAAACCTGAACTATCACCCTGTTAACCATCAAGAACGTAAATATAAGTCAGTACCCAGACCATCCCAACACAGTATGCTGGTCCCTGAGTTTCAAACAGTTTACAACTAGGAGTTGTGCATCTGGAGCTTTTCTGCATGAACTTATTGTTGCTGCATTTCATATGCTTATTATAAATATTTACAGGCCAGAAATGCAGAAGTATTCAGATGTGGTTTCCATTGACTTTTCTTTCATTCCTATGATTAAAATCCACTTCACATTTAATTCTTGCACTCAAAACTCAATTCTGCAATGCTGCACTGTGACACTCATGATGAACACAATCACTGCAGGGAGAAATACTACTGAATCAGACAGGCTATTAATATACTACAAATAATTTCATTAAAAGGATAACAAATCCAAAGTCAGTAACTTGGATACACCCCAGCTAATGAGAGCACAGTTACATTATCATAGAATAGTTTGATTTGGAAAGGACCTTAAGATCATTCAGTTCCAACCCCCCTGCCATGGGCAGGGACACCTCCCGCTAAACCATGTCACTCAAGGCTCTGGCAAACCCGGCCTTGAACACTGCCAGGGATGGAGCACTCACAGCTTCCCTGGGCAACCCATTCCAGTGCCTCATCACCCTTACAGTAAAAAACTTCTTCCTTAGATCTAACCTGGACTTCCACAGTTTAAAACCATCATCCCTTGTCCTATCACTACAATCCCTGATGAAGATTCCCTCTCCAGTGCCTTTACAGGCCCCCATCAGATACTGGAAGGCTGCTCTGACAACTTCTCCAGGCTGATCAGCCCCAACTTTCTCAGCCTGTCTCCATATAGGAGGTGCTCCAGTCCCCTGATCGTCTTCGTGGACTCCTCTAGACTTGCTCCAACAGTTCCATGTACTTCTTATGTTGAGGACACCAGAACTGCACATGGGGCTCCAAGTGGAGCAGAGAGCACCATGAGAGTAGAGGGGCAGGATCACCTCCCTAGATCTGCTGGTCGTGCTCCTTTTGATGCAGATATATATCTGAATAAGCCAGGCTCAATGAAGCTAGCTTTGTATCAAAACAGAAATTAAGAACTGCTTCATGAACTACAGCTGTATGGAGTTGCCACACATAATCAAGTAAATATTCCTAAATAGACTGATTTTTAAATGAAATTTATTTTTAATCTCTTCATAACTGTTTATTTGCTGAACGAACACCAACAGCTCCTGGCACATAGAGAAAGGGACAGACAAACTTAATCATGTTACACCACCCTTCTCAGGATGAGGACTTAACCATCAAACAGTTTAAACCTTTAACATTTCACATAAAAAATAAGGTGAGATCAAGAATAGAGTTTCATAAAGTCTGAAATAGGTTGCATGATGGTTGCAACTGTTATGGCAATACTGGGCAGGGAGGGTCACACCAAATTCAAGTGTGACCCAATTTCCAATTAAATATCGACCCATCTGTCAGCAAGAGCAGAGATATCAGCTAAATAGAATCACAGAATCATAGAATTGCTAGGGTTGGAAAGGACCTTAAGATCATCTAATTCCAACCCCCCTGCCACAGGCAGGGACACCTCACACTAAATCATGTCACCCAAGGTTCTATCCAACCTGGCCTTGAATATCATCAGGGATGAAGCATTCACAACTTCCCTAGGCAACCCATTCCAGTGCCTCACCACCCTCACAGTAAAGAACTTTATTCTTATACCAAATCTAAACCTCCCCTGTTTGAGTTTTAACCCATTATCCCTTGTCCTATCACTACAGTCCCTCATGAAGAGTCCCTCGCCAGCATCCTTATAGGTGCCAATAAATAAATAAACCACGTGCAACTGCAAACAAACATAGGTGAAATGCTGATGCAACTTCTGAACATACAGGGAGAGAAGAGGGAAAGAGAGGGACACAACACTACATAACAAATCTAAATACAAAGCACACACTTGACCAGCAAGAATTGGGTACAGAAACATCTCCATAATGCATTACAGCTCCTTCACCACCCAAGAATCTAAACAGCAGCAGCAGTAAAGCAAGTCACAAGCAGCCCTTAAGAACTACAAGGAGCATGAAAACACTTGGTGATCTTAAAGGACTTCTCCAACCTAGTTGATTCTATGATTCTAAGACACCAACTTTTACCTTGCAATAGTCAAGACCCTCAACCTTCTTTCTGGCAGGTAAAGCAACAACACACGCAACCAGAGCTGCTCTGAGTGAATTCACTAACAGATTAAAGGCGTAGAAAAATCTATGTATTTAAATGTAAATGAATATTTTAAATGTTTATTTCTGTTTGTAACCTGAGTTTAGTTTAAAACTTCATATCTTACCAACTCTGGGTCTGGAGATCTAGTTTGCCACCATAACTTTAGAAACCTTTGCCATGCAGCTGAATACCAGTGGGTTGAGTTTAATTTGTTGGGGTGGTTTTAAGCAAAACTAATTGAGAAATAATATTAATTTCATTACCACCTTTTCCAACTGAATTAAAAGTTTCAGTTTTTAGAAGTTATTAATATGAGAAGCTTCTACACATTGTTTCCTTGTAAGTATTTAATATGATTAAGGCTTGTACCTGCTGCTTTAAATTGTATTAAATTCACTACTAAAAATTGACAAATGTTACAACCAATAGAGATACTTCGTTGCTGTCCTAATACACAGTTAGCAACTGGAATAGCTGAGTTGCAGGCTACTGCAAGTGCCATATTTAGAGTAAATATGTGAAATACCAGAGCAGTTTCAACCCGTGCCAACTTACCACTTCCTACATTAGCAAAAGAATCACTGCTGCTGAAGGGCACCACTGCAAGAACATATGGATCCTGGGAGTGAAAGGCTGCTTGCTTGGGAGGAACCAGTAAAGAAGATTAAGTGAAGATTTCCAAAGTCTCTTTTTAGGAGAAAAGGAAAAAGGGGTTGATGTGGAAAGCTCTTCCACAGTGAATTAGCATAGGGCTGAAAGAAGTTATGTAGGAGAGTTGAAAATGAGACAGAATACAAAAGGTGGGGTTTGTAACTTTACAGACTCTGTATATGTCACACATGAATTAAACCAAAACCACAGAATTTCCCTTTTTGCCACTGTTCAGGAAATTTTCTTAGAATTCAGGCTAGGAATTGGTAGTGCCAAGTTAAATTTTGGTATAGATCTTGTTAGCTTACACCCTCTCTCTTTTGAGGTAAAACTTGTAAGAGCCCGATTTCCTCATGTTTAATATTACAAATGATCCAGGATAAGCATTACTTTAATAAAGCTCCTTTAGCAAAAGAGTACAGAAGACATTTAGTCACAAATGGAAAATCCAGTGTATTTGCTAAGCCCTCACAAAATGCTTAACTTCCTGAAGTTACTTTCACACAGCTAAATACAGCTTAGTACGCTGATTTCTCAAATCTCAACGCCAGATTTGTCACATACTACTCCTGACTTGGACTTGCCATTAGAAGACTTGGGAACACCACAAGGTAGCACTGAATTTAGTAACAGAATTTTGAGGTTTAGAAATTGCCAGCTAACTGCTATGGTTCTGAAGTAAAGCTAAGGGTGAAATGCAAAGTACTTCTACTTCCTCTGAGTTTAGAAAGACACATACTTAATAAAGACATACCCTGCCTGCTCAATCACATTTTACAACGGAGAAAGTTGCTAGAAGAGCAAGAAAAATACCAAAAGCCCACAATTTTATATCAAGCTCAGCTTCTTTCCACTTGATTGCAGCTTTTTGGCTGGTTATTTCTTGTTTACTTCTAATCCTGTGCAGATGTAATCAGTCCTAAAACCTCTCTCCTACCTAACCCTTTCCAAGATAACATTCAGCTCCAAACCACACCTACTTCCAGCATTACGACTTCAACCAGAAGGAACTCTTAACTGGTTAAACTCACATACTGACAGACAAAACCCCAGATCTTTGACACAAAGTTTTCATTGCTGCAGCAGGAGCTTGCCAAGACACTCGGAAGTAAGAGCGCATACTTCAGATTACTGCTTTAAAGTTGTATTCTGAATTATTTGGAAATGTTTAATAACTGGCCCACTACATGACTTGAAGATTTTATAAACAAGTCATTTACAACACTCACCTGATTTCTTCTAACGTGCTTGAGGAACAGCTTCCGCACAGCTTGCAGAAAGCAAGAGTGTCTATGCCTGACCAATAGTAGAGGACTATACTTAAAGTAGTAACTGATGTTTGAGACTTGGTGAGTGAAAAGACTTTAAAGATACTGTAAAAAGTTAAGTTTAGGAAGGTTGTAAAAAAAAAAAAAATATGAAGCTTTCAAATTAAGCTGGCGTCCTCAACATAAAAAGGACATGGAACTGTTAGAACAACTCCAGAGGAGGCCATGAGGATGCACAGGGGACTGGAGCACCTCCTGTATGAAGACAGGATGAGAGAGTTGGGGCTGCTCAGACTGGAGAACAGAAGGCTGCATGGAGACCTCAGAGCAGCCTTCCAGTATCTGAAGGGGCCT
>JASSUY010032266.1:42356-66390 GCA_032466535.1 Forpus xanthops
ACTTTTCATTAGGGACTGTAGCGATAGTATAAGGGGTAATGGGTTAAAACTCAAATAGGGGAAGTTCAGATTGCATCTGAGGAAGAAATTCTTTACTGTAAGGGTTGGTGAGGCACTGGAATGGGTTGGCCAGGGAAGTTGTGAATGCTCCATCCCTCGTGCTGTTCAAAGCCAGGGTAGACATAGCCCTGGGTGACACTGTTTAGTGGGAGGTGCCCCTGCCCATGGCAGGAGGGTTGGAACTGAATGATCTTAAGGTCCTCTCCAACCCAAACCATTCTATGATTCTATAAATGCAAAAGGTGCCTCTGCTTCAGAAAACATGGTGCATTTGGCAGTGAGCGCAAGATGTCAGTCATGTTAAAAGTTAACTTTCACAGCATTCTACCATCAGTCCTTTACTGATCACATACTTTATACAAGGCAACATAAACAAAAAAAACAGAAGCTTTAAACTCCATGTTGGATAAGTCATCACTTTCGTATTACTATGCAAGCTAGTGTTACTTTGTGTGCCAAGTCACTCAGAACAGCTTAAAACTTTCACATTTACAGATCAGAAACTGATTTTAGGATTAGGAACTAAAGACTGAAATAGACCATGAGGTCACAGGCTGAACTGCAAAGGAATTGCCTCCTCCAAGCATTGCTTTTAGAACATAGAGATGACAGCACCATTTAAAAGAACTAAAACTCACAAGTTCCAGCTCAAAGTTACATGGCATCTGACTAACCACAGCTGAGGGGAAACAGTGACTGGACGAAGATTCACAGTGGGCTGATTGCAGGTGTCCTACAGCTTCTCCTCCTTAGTTCCTGCCTCTTACTTCATCCGAAGTAGAATATTGCTGCAGGCTAAGTAAAATAAAACAACAGCTGCAGAACTAAATGGCTATTCTTGCTGCAAATGAGCAGCTGTGGTAGAAAATTTGC
This sequence comes from Forpus xanthops, assembly GCA_032466535.1. Classification (NCBI taxonomy): domain Eukaryota; kingdom Metazoa; phylum Chordata; class Aves; order Psittaciformes; family Psittacidae; genus Forpus; species Forpus xanthops. The sequence continues at coordinate 43,290 of JASSUY010032266.1, forward strand.
CCTCCAGCAGTATAGAGGAGGGTGATAGCTCTTGTCCTCTCTTAAAAGGCACAAACATTTATAAGGAATTCTAGTAAGAAGTTAGGAAAAGTTGGCAAAGGAAGAAATGACAAAGGAGTCATGGAAGAACTCAGGCAAAAAAAAACTGAGCACTTCAAAAGAAAGTTGTAATAATGCAATTATCTGTATTTGAAATAATTACACGGAATAGTTGGAGGCAACAATGGACTGCCTCCAGGTATTTAAGTCAACTAGAAAATGGAAAACAAAGCCACGAGAAACATCAGGTAAGCCTGCCAAACCCAGAAGGATTTGGTGAAGTACGACAATACCATAAAAGGAACGTGCATAATCTATTCCTACTGGAATACATGGTAGCATCCACAGACGCCAGCAGTTAACTCACCACATCACTGAAGTAACCCATTTATCCTTTAGCATGTAAAGGCAAGTAAGCACTTAAAATAACTGCTTTTCCCAGTTTTACTACAAATCCCTTGTGAGAAACAGGGAAAAGGAGTGATTCTTGTCCTTCAGTTCTGCAAGATATCTTCTGCTTACCTCCTCACCTGGAAAACAGCAGCTGGCCCCTGCACAGGCATAAAGCAAGGCTTCAGCTGGACTTTTATCTGCACTAGCAGTAGCCTCTAGACAAAACCAAACCAGCTATGCAAGCTCCCATAAACACAGTTTACTTTCATTTACACAGCTCCTCACAAACATCTCCCAGTGCAGGGGAGGGCTCTGGTTTATCATCTTCCTCAAGAGCACAGATTTTTCTTCACAATAAGGAGTCAAGGAAGTTAAGCTCTAGCATAAGTATAGAGAGATTTCCTGTTAAGAATGGATAATTACAGCCTTGCAACTTCCTTCCAAGCCATCCATCCACATTCTCCTTTAAAGAGCACTACTCCATTAGCTACAAGCAGATGGGTTACTATGTCATCCTCATTCAAGAACCCAGCCCTAAGGATGTTTCACATCAAAGCTGTTTCAGCTACACTCCACAACATATGCCTGTACACAAACATCTTTTTGCCACCGAGATATCGCTGCTACACTCACTTAACTGAATTGATTCAGTGAAACCTTCTACTAGGCATTAACTATGGATCTTCTGGCTTTCCTAATATTTATTATCCACCATACATATATATGCAAGGACTTCCCCTTCTCTCTTTTAAAATCATCTAAAAAAAAAACAGGAGTGAAACCCAGCAACAAGTTTTATAGCACCATTTACATTCAAACAACCTAAAGCACTTGTTCTTAGTATCCCTAAACAGCACTGAACACAGCAACAAAAAGCAAAACAGGAAAGAAAGGGTAGTATGTGACAAGTGCACAAGTTAAACCCACAAACCAGTTTCAAGTTCCCACTGCTCAGAGAAGTGTGAAAACTAGGACAAAGTCCTAGTGAAACTGGGTTTTCTGTAAAAGAACTACGCTTTGCAGGTTTCAAGCTATTAAACCTGACTGATGGCTGCAAAAGCAGCAATCCATCATTACAAAAGCAGCACCTACATTACAAAACAGAATCCTTACCACAGCTAAAGGACTGGGCTTTCTAACCATGAGAAAATTAAAACCAACATATCCTGAGTGCAAGGATATGACTGCAAGATTATTTTTGCTACCTAGCATAAGCTATGTCCATTTGTAAATTAGAATTATTTCTGCCTTAAACCAACCAAGCAACTAAGCTCTGTAAAGGGAGAGAAAAAATGTTCTTTAGAGTAATGATATTTTATCATCATCGGCTAAGAATGCCTTTTTACACTCTGATTATTACGGTAATGGTCACTGAGGGAGATACAGAGGGAATATACAAGCCTAGAATGGCGAGCACTTTTGGAACCCCATAGGCAGTCAAGGGCAAGATAAAGAAGTATATGGATACCCTTGTGCACAGGTACATATGTTGAATTTGCCCCCACTTGTAGGGGTTAACATGAGACTGAGCTACTTCAGCATATTCATGATGGTTCAAGCTTCATAAAGAAAGCATCTCAGAAACAGGATCAGAAAGCTACTGAGATCTGTGCAAGCCTTACAAATACCACATTAGCAAGAATACATGTCAGGGTCACAGCAAGTGCTACAAAACTCAGACTTCATTCCAGGACAGCATGAGGAAACAGCTTATCAACCCATCCAGGACACAACCTTTAACAAGGTACGTTTTAAATGTCATTATCACAACAAACACCAATTAGAAAAGTATTTAAGCAGCATGCCACCTGTGAAGACTCTTATATTGACTGCCATTCACAGGGAGATGTCAGTTCACAGGACTTCCCTAGTAGTTACACTGTTGGCTGTAAAAGGAAGACATGTACAAATAACTCGGAGGTGGGACTGGACGAACAGCAGAAAGCATTGATTTTTAAACATACAACCATAAACGGTATGAACAAAGAAAATCTTCAAAATACAAAACCATGTGTCATTTCCTGATGCCAGGAACAGAAAGTCCTAACAAACATATTAGGGGCAGCACACAAAACTTAGCTACCCATGATCTACTTTAACCACTAAAAAAAGAAGTGACGAGTAGTAAAACTACTTAGAAAAAAAGAAGTTTGCTTTGCTGTGATTAAACAAAAAAAATCTCTGAAAACGAGACAGGAACTGTGATTTTAGACAGTTTGGAGTAGACAAGGGAAATACAGAAATAGTTTTCTCATCCAGCAGCTACCAGACAGCTTTCTAAGGAAGTTCAAGCACCCTTCTACAGCAGCATCCTATAAGTCTCAATTAGGATGTCCCCCAGCAAGAACACCACCTTGTAATACACACACCAACCTGAAAAGCACTTGTCAGTTTGATGTTCTTTTTCACAAAGCTTACACCATGAAATAATTCAGCTGCTATATGGCTTATTACCAAAACTGGAGTTTTAGCCTTATTCCAGGCTAAACCTGACAAAGTTTTGTTTCCAGAAAGCCTCCCTTCTGTTGTGTGAAATCCAGTAACACTATGACTTCATATAAAATCCACATAACAAGGTGTTTTCTCTACCCGAGACTAGGGTACTTAAAGAATAAGCCTTCTGACCCTGTGGGCTGACCAAAAGCCACTCGGTTACCACTCAGTCTTCAGGCAAGGGATGAAATAGAAGAGGGAATACCAGAAAGAAACTGAGGTGTCTGTTGTGGGGCTACCCTATAAAATTGATCATACTCCTCTCAGATATTCACAGAACATGAACTTATTAAAGGTTTAAGTCAGACATGCTTTGGTGTAAAGAAGAAATAACTGCATACAATTAATCCCAGTACTATTATCTGGTCTCCTCGTTTGGATACAGAGGAGCCCAGAGGACACATATTCAAGACACATGAAGACCCAACATTCTCCTCACAGCTGTGGGTGGGAGGAAAGGAGAAAGATTACAGATTACATACAGAAGGCATAGCCATACATCTCCCTTCAGTATCTTTCCTTACATATTGGGGGGGGGATAGGAAATGAGAGGGAGGGAAAGAAGGGTGTTTAAAATACCTAGAATAAATAGAGGTAAGATAATCAGGTATTCAAGCCAAGAACTTCCTCAGTCCTGTGACTGTACAGCACAATGGGAGACACACTAATATGAACTTCAGTGCTTATCATTCTCTTCATAATCAGCTAGATGTCATGGAGTTGACAGAAAGCATTCTAAACCTTTCCATCGTGGTTCTATTTTTAATAGAAGCTGGAAAACAGACAGTCCTTCTATGGGATGTTAAGCTCAGGTAGTGAAGGTCTAAAGAAGCCCTCTTAGGCCCATCTTCCCAAGTGAAGGGAATAGACTAGGAAGGTAAGACTAAGTACACCACGCTCCCCAACAGAGCCCCTCAAACGCACATTTCACATATTCTTCTGTGTGGAAGAGTTATAAGAATGATAGAGAAGCAATATTCTTTTTTTTCAAGTAGACTACGTGGTAAGGAATTATGATAACTAGTCAGCTATTCCTTCTTGAAACTCCCTCTATAGAATGGGGGAGTGCTCTCCTCGCAAAACACAAACGAGATCAATTAGTAAGGAAATTACAGCCCATTCCTTTGCTTCTTTCTCCCTCTCCAAGGAATAGGTACGGGGTAAGTGCTGTCCTTCAGGAGCTCACATTGTCCAGGGCCCTGTGCATAGAAAAGGCCCCTTCTGGAAAGCAGAGACACTGAACAGCCTCTCCCAAGATCTCCATCGCCACGTCCCCGACCCTACCCCCGCCATAAGGATTCCCTACGCCGAAACACACGGAGCTCCTCTGCCTGCCGAGGCTTTACCGGTGGGAAAAGAGGCATCCCCAGAGCCAGTACTCAGCTCCACAGGACCTCGCGACAGGCCGGGCATGGGGGAAGCCATCCTGCCGCCATCCCTCCCCGGTACTCACAGTCTAAGTGCTTCTTCTTGGGCCCCATAACCTCGTGGGTTGTGGCCTTGCAAACGGTTTTCGAGACCGCCGAGCCGGTCACGCTGTGCTGCGCCGCCGTGATGCGGTCGGTGAGGCTTTGGCCGGACATGGCGGGCTGTTGGCGGCGCTGGAACCGACAGCGGCTCCGCTGCCTCCTCAGGGGCCGGGACGGGGAGGAAGGACTAGCCGGGAGGGACGGTGCTACACACGGACTGCACACCCCGCCGTGCCGCAGGCGGCCCCCGCTCCGCCCTCAGGGACGGACCTGTCACCCGAGCACGGACCCCTCCTCCTCCTCCTCCTCCTCCTCCTCTCCCTCCTCCCACCCCCCTCCCCCGGCCGCCGTCCCCACCCCCTGAGCGCCTTTCCCCGGCCAGGACCCGGGCGCACACACACACACACACACACACGCACGGGGCGCCGCAGGAAAATGGCGGCCACGCCGGCGCTCCTCCTTGGATCTTTCCGGGCCGCCCGCATCACGTGACCCACCCCGGCGGCTACGCCCACTTGACACGCACCGCCCCTCTTCGACGGCGGGGGGGGGGGGGGCAGTCACGTGGTGCTGCGCGCCCCTTCCCCTCCCCGCTGTGTGGTAAATGGCGGGTGAGGACCCGTGGAAGTACCGACTTATGGAGGGGGATAAAGAGGAGGAAGGGTATAGCCCGCACCAGCCAGGTGATGCCTATGGGAAGGTGGTCTCTCTTCCTTCCCCGAGCGGGTGGCTGTGTCTGTGGGCCGCTGTTCGGGTTCAGCTCGGCCGGTGAATTTGGTGTGGTGGAGGTGTTTTCACCCTGAGGGTAGTTTCCGTGAGGAAAGTTGTGAAGGAACTCCTTCAGTGTCTCCTTAAACTGTTAAGGGGATATCTGCTCGTAGGCAGCGAGGAGTTTGGCTGCTGCGATTGTGCTTCCCAGAGTGCTCTCCCTCTGAAAGGCTGCATAAGAGTTCTCCAATGTGCAGGCACAAAGAATTGGTGGGTTTCGGGTCTTTCATGATCAGCCTCCCTCTTTTTTGTTCCTCGGCTAATCCTTCTGGAGGCTTGTGGACTGAGTCGGTGTCTCTGCCTTTAGCTTGTTAAGGTTACATAGAGTCAGTGAACTAGAGAATGGTTTGGGTTGGAAAGGACCGTAAAGCTTATCCAGTTCCAGCCCCCTGCCATGGACAGGGACACCTTCCACTAGAGCAGCTTGCTCCAAGCACCTGCATCCAGCCTGGCCTGCAACACTGCCAGGGATGGGGCAACCACAGCTTCTCTGTGGCCACCCTGTGCCAACGCCTCAGCACCCTCACAGAGAAGAGCTTCCTTATATCCAACCTAAATACCCCCTGTTTAAGTCCGAACCCATCACCCCTTGTCCTGTCACGACAGTCCCTGATGAAGAGTCCCTCTCCAGCACCCTTGTAGCCCCCTTCAGAGACTGGAAGCTGCTCTGTCATTTCCATGCAGCTTCTCTTTTCCAGGTTGAACAGCCCCAACTTTCTCAGCCTGGCTTTGTATTCTATACAAAGTTACTTAATGTTTCTGTTAATAAAACTTAACTAACTGTTCCACTACCTTCTTGTACCTTTATGACCCAGGCACAATGAGGAGCAGGTACCAGAGTCATTGCCAAAGCACAGCCACAGCCTCCCAGCTATCTGCAACTTTCATTACTTGTAGCAACAGGGCTCTTCTCCTTCCTGAACTCACAGCAGAGAATAATACAGAAAAACCACAGGATTTCAGCAGACAAATGTTCTTCCTCTCCCAGAATTGCTTCCTGAGGAGCTGTCTTGTAACTGTCCCTCATCCATGAAGCCACTGAAATATTTATTAGGCAACTTAAACAGCAGCAGTATACAATTGGTCCTCAGCACTGTCTGCTTGGCAGGATGTGTAAGTAGGATTATGTTTATAATGCATAAGGAAAGTTGGTGTCAGAGGAAGGACATCTGGAGAAAGCTGAACCCAAATAGTGCCAGTGCTGTGTGAGTGGAAGGAGGACTTGCACATGTAGACCTTGCTTCCTTCCTAATGCCAGGTTCTTTGAAGGCACTGCTGTGTTTGTATTTCTTGGCTCCTTCTGAGCTGCTTCTGGAGTCCCAAGTATCCATGCTGGGGAAATAAATCACTGAAGTATACAGCAGCAGGCTCTGAGATAAGGCAGCTTTAGCATAAAGCTTTGCACCATGAAAACATGCTATAGCCTCTTGATACAGGAACACGTATCACTGTGAACACGCCAACTTTTTGTCTTGCGTCCAAATTGTACTGTAAAACAGAGATATAAATAATTTTGACACTGCTGGTATTTTGAATGCTAACTTCAGCTACAACCCGGATTTCAACACCCCACTTCAAGCTGCTGTTTGGAAAAGTTCCATGGAATTGGCCTAAGTAATCTGGGCTCCATCAGTTCTTCTCTGATTATGCCCATTGCTTTCTCCACTGAACACTCAAACTACCCAAACAGAGGAAACTTGCAACAAGTTGCTGAGATCACATTTGGACAAAATAACTCATTCCTAGTGGGACAAAAAGTGACCTTGGTCTTAGAGATCCAAAAATAAATGTAGCCTTTTTAAAGCTCTTCTTATGCACAGAAACCTCCCAGTTCTACCCCACAGTTACAGATTCTGCTTGCTAATTCTGTTCACAAGCAGAGATGGGAGAGAGAAGTGTTGGGAAAATACATCTTTGTAATTGTTTGTTGCTTTTTAACTGCTTGGGAGCCACTTGATATCAGTGCTGCGAGGAGCTTGAAGCACTGCAATAGATAATATCTGAGCACCACCCATAGGTTTGGAAATTGAAATCAAAGTATTATCACTTTTCCTTTCCAACCTGACGAAAACAAGTTTGATTAGTTTATAACTCATTTGGGTTTTGTTTGTGTGCCTGGATGTACTTAGGAAGGAAGGAGAAAGGAGCACATATCTGAAGAGAAACTAATGCAAAGATAGGAGTCCTATATTTAGCCAAGTGGCAAACCTAAACAGCGTTCTTTTCTCTTGTGAAAAGTTCTTCCAGAGTCGGAATCAAGCTCCTGCAAAACTGCTGTATCCTGCATTCACAAAGTCCCCAAAGTGTCCATGATTCACTGGCATCCAGCTATCCTGGAAGGATAGACAAGCTGTCAGGGCTGTTTCTCCCCATGTGTATTGTGCACTGCTGCATGCTTTGCCTCACTGTGACCTCTGTCATTCATTATGTATCTCACTTCCTCACAACAGTGTCATTTCTGGGCCACATTGTAATGCCTGCGGTGGGTGCTTTGGTGCTCACATGGAACCCATGCCCTTCCTCCATGCCTCATACCACTGTGTGCAATGAGGAAAGCTGTGGGTTGAGGCATGCTACTGGTCACATGTAGCTTCAGGTTTAAAGCAGGTGTTATGGCTGAATTTCAGGTCCATTATAAATCAGCCCTTCTGGGACACAAAACTGGTGAGGCAGAAAGGTGAGCACATGTGAATGAACTGCAGCAGGTTCATTTCCCAGGATTTGAGGGCATACCTGGAAACATACCGCACTAATCATCATTGGGGAGTGGAGGGGGCTGATGAGGAAATGTTTCAGAGAGGCAGTAAAGCCAATGGAACAGAAATGGAACTGCTGAAGGGAGTGCTGACATGAACAGGGTTGGGGCAAGGAGGTGATGGGAGGAAAACTGAGAGGCAGAGAAGCCACCTGAGTAAGGTTGGGAAACACTTGCAGCGTTGTACAAATCATTTGGAAGTTACAGTTCAGATGTTTCCCATGACCCCTTTTAAGGATCATCACAGTTTCATGTGCTGTTAAGGGCCATAGTACTTTACCTAGCTTTTAAGGGAAGGTGAATTTGATGTCAGCTCCAGGAATTCGGCATAATAGAGGCATAAGATATAGAATAGACTGAAGTAAATATTAAACACCAGCTCTTTGGCTTCCCAAATCAGGGACTGGTTTGGGTTGGAAGGGACCTTAAAGCTCATCCAGTTCCAACCCCCTGCCACAGTTAGACCTGGGTAGGCCAGGTTGTTCCATGCCATGCTCCAGCTTGACTATAATAAGAATTCAATGTAATTTGTGCCACCATAGCAAATTCAGCAAGTAATTTTATGGCCAATAAAGAATTTGTTCTTGTAGCACCTCTAAGAAGATAAACAGAAAGGAGCTCAAACATGCTGAAGGTACTGTCAAAGTCACACTAGTTAGTGTCACAGTGAAATAAAGTAGCCAGGCATGTGGCTCTTGTTGCTTATTCCAACATGTCTGGCAGCCAGCAGAGGTATGAGAAGGGGTGGATTACATGGGCAGGACGTGACATGACCATGAAGGACTGATGGAATATCACAAATGAGCTACATTGGAGCTGGGATGCATTTTTAATTAATACCCATCTCCACTACTCCAGATGTACTTGTTTACACCTCCAGCATTCCTCTCACCCTCAGGTAACATGATTTTACTTTGGCTTCTCTTGTCTCTATTTTGTATGAAATCATGTTTCTGATCCCTCAAATTTTCAGTACTCAGCTCCTTCCTTTCCTAATGTACATGTGCAGTTCATTTCTGCTTCAAATACTTCAATCTCTTCCATCTAAACACCCACCCTGAACCTCTTCAGAATGTTCCTGCTGAAATCACCTGTTACTCTGCATTCTTCTTACAGCACCTCCTTTTCTTCTAGCTCCTCACTGTCCTCGCTTCTAGGACAAATCTCATCCTTGCAAACAAAGCCAGCTTCCTCAATGCCTTGTTGAATCAGACATGTCTGTTTTGATGCTCTTCCATCTTTCTGGAAATGGTGACAGCTTGAATGTTTCTTTTGTTCCTCTAAAATATCTTTTCTTGTGCATCTCTAAGACCGGTATCCAACATCCTTCCTTATACGTAGTATTCTGAGCTCTGCAGCTTGTATCATCTTCTCACACATCTTGAGTTAACTAGTGGTCGATATCCTTTGATGTTCAATTCCCCAAAATGAAACTGATTTTGTCAAGGAAGAACCCAGCTTCCTGAGAGCTCGTATGAGAAAAGCAAGAAAAGAAGGGAGTAAAGTGAGTCAGTACCGTTTCATAGGAAGGGAGCAATCAGAACTAATTTTACTGCATTCACTTAGGAGTTGGCTATCTGGGTGGGAGCTCCCAGGCCATATGAGGAGATCTAAGTAGAGGTGAAAAGCAATTATGATGATTCTGAATTCTGCTGTGTGTCATAGCACCTTTCTTTCCTTGCCCTGACATGAAACTTGCACGTTGCAAAATTGATCGTGTAATTAGTGCTATAAGCAAATGCCTTCAAGCACAGGATTGCTGCCTCACTCATAAATGCATGTAACAAATGTCTTTTTGGGTGTGAGACAGAAAGGAAACAAACTCCCCTACATTTTGTTCACACTTTCCAGTGGATGGGTCAAACACTGACACCTCTGAAGAGTGAGAGGTATGCTGTCCCCTGTGTTGGTCATGCGTTGCCCATCAGCATTCCTAATGCACTCCCACTGCTCCTTCCTAAGGACTTTTGTTTGCATACCTCTTCTCAGCACCAGGCATTCTCATAGTAACTTGCTCAGATGCTCCAAGGGATAAAACCAAACCTTGCAACACAGCCTTACCAGCATGATGTCTGTACCAGTATACTTCCCCCAAATTTCATAGAACCATAGAGTCACAGAGTGGTTTGGGTTGGAAAGGACCTTAAAGCTCATCCAGTTCCAACACCTTCCGCTAGAGCAGGTTGCTCCAAGCCCCTGTGTCCAACGTGGCCTTGAGCACTGCCAGGAATGGGGCAGCCACAGCTTCCCTGGGCACCCTGTGCCAGTCCTCAGCACCCTCACAAGGAAGAACTTCTGCCTTAGGCAGAAGTGCATGTCCTGAATCTAATCTCGAATTTCCCTTGTGGCAGGTTAAAGCCATTCCTCATGTCCCATCCCTGCATGGCCTTGTAAAACGTCCATCTTAAAGATTTCATGTAGGCCCCTCTTAAGGTACTGGGAGGCTTAAGGGCAGACAATCTTTCAGCAGAACATCTTTCACACAGGAGAAACAAGTGGCCTGGTCTCAGCTAGTGACACTGTCTACATCCCTTCCCCCTAGTTTCATCTCTAAAACCTAAGGCCTTGCTGCCAAATGCTTCATCGTTCCAGGCTGGCAGTGTTTATGAGACTTGGCAGGAGACAGCATTTGATAAGAATCCTTCTCTGGGCACTTCTGAGGGTGCGCTGTCATTCATTTCACTTCCCTGCCAGCTCAGAAGCAGCGAGCCAGCAGGGCAATGCAGGAGGAACTGCATTCCTTTTGCACTCCTGTAACCAAGAAGCTGCTCCTATCATTTTATTCAGTCACCTTTGAGCCAAAAGAAGCATAACACGCTTCAGCCCCAAAGGAGTATTTTTAGGAAAGCTATAAACAGACAAAAATGCAGGTTAGGAATGGGACAGCCACTTCAGCCTGTTGCCAAGCTGTAATTGGTACTTGTGCTCACACTCTTGCACACCCATACATGCAGCAGAGCTTAATCAATTCCCTCATTAATGTTGAGGCTCATGTGCTCATGCTCTGTGTCTGGGAAAGCTTCACACCCACATGAATTTTGATGTGGAACTGAAACAAAAATGTTGATGCTGGCAAAGCCAACTGTAGAGAGTAAATAGCTGGGTCCAGCCCTGCCAATGCTGACTTGAATGGGGCTTCTCACCCAAAAGGAAACCTATGTGTGAAAAGTATTCTCATGACTGGGTCTGTGCAGCAGAAGTAAATCCCGGTTCCCTTCCTCATATGAATAAATCCATTTATGCCAACGAGTTGGTTTCTAGCCCTGTGTAGGTAGGTCCCTGGTCTTTTTGTGAGATCTGAATCTTGCTGGCTGCAGTGAGCCAGGCTATCAGGGTTTGGCTCTGTGCTTCAGGGGTCAGTGACTGCATTTACATGTGGGCAGACTTCATGCTGATAAAATCAAACTGCTGCACTGAAAATGACATTAACTAAATGGCTCCCAACATTCTGATGGTGTATAAGCTATTCTGAATCTTTAAATCAATAGAGGATTTGTCCTAATTTGTTCTAGTACACTTATGTCCATAAATGAAAATGCTTTCCATTCGGTGAAGCAGAGGGAATGCATGAAAAAGAAATTAACTGGATAGTTAAAATGGCTTTGTTTTTCAGGATCTGAAAAGCAAAGAACTGCAAGTAATATTGGAGTAGCTGTTCTCACCCTGTTTCCCAGTTTTATTTATTAGACCTCAAAAAGCAATCCTTTCTCAGTAGCAGCAGTACAGGGTTGTCTTGATAGTGTGCTTCAGCCACCACTCATGTCTAGAAGTAATCGGATTATATGTTCTGCTTGTTTTATCCACTGAGGCCAGGGACAGATACAGGCCAGATATGAAGAGCAGGGACTCAAGCGTGTGACAGGCACTCACCTTTCTGCCAGCTTATTGGCCTCGAGGAGGACCCACAGTAGAGGGCTGAATGCAGGAGAATACATGCTCAGTTCTGTCTCAGGTACTGCCCTCTTTCTGACTCCCCAGATCATAGAATCATAGAATCGACTAGGTTGGAAAAAACCTTTAAGTTCATCAAGTGGAACCCTTCCCCAGCACTGCCAAGGCCACCACTAACCCATGTCACTGAGGGCCTCACCTACATGGTATTCGAACACTTTCAGGGGTGGTGATGGGGTTGAGGTGCCGGAAAGAGAATGAAGTGATATACTGGGATCAAGTGAATTGGCAGCACTAGAGCAGTGGAGTGGAAGAGGGGCTACATTAAGACTAAAATTCCCTTAGTAGCCTGCTGGTAAATCCACATCAGTTTAAAACTACAAGCGAATCTGGCAACAAACTGCTGTGACTTCAGACAGAAGACACCTACTGTGTTGGAAGTGCTGTGATGTGGACCCTTCCGCTGGCAACTGGCTGCAGGCCAACAAATTCATTTCCCATGGATCACTAAATCATGGAATTTTTACTGCTTGATTTTATCTGAAAGCAGGAACAAAGAGTGGTAGAGGATCTGTATCTCATTTGTAATGTGTCCACCTATCTAGTTCTTGTCTTTGGACCACTTCTGTGTGCTTTCACCAGTCAATTATGCTATCCTTTCCCTTTTCATACAGTATCCCTTTTCATAGGAAAGCCAGACATGTTGGCAGTGCTTGCTAGTGGAGGAAAAAAGAAGGAATACTGATCCAAAAGAAAGGCTTATAGCCTCTCAAATTGCACTGGGATGTTCTCAAGTCAAACACAAACCCTGCATGTGTTGGTATTCACTTTTAACATTCTCCAGTGTTCATTGCTAAAGGCTTTCTGCATTGCAACAGCAGCTGAATCCTAGGAAGAACTACAAAAGCAAGATGCCAGTGAATGTTCTGTGCACCTGTGTGTTTTAGCTATCACAACCTAGAGAACAGTGGAAGATAAAGAGCAAAAATGAATATCAGATGCATTGAATTGATTCAGATTAGATAACCTAGTTGGAGGAAATAGGAGAAGATAAGTAGTTTGTGCAACATCTCGTTGACCTGAAAGATGAGATGCCTAAAAAGAACATTTAACTAAGAACAGCTGTAAAGCAAACAGTAGTGTAGGCAGGTAAAACCACAGATCAAATACTTTTCACGTCCATATTTCATCACATGCAGCATGCTTTCAGATGCCAAATTCCGTTCCTGGCAAAATGCCCACTGGCTTCAAACAGAAAAGGTTTTGTCCCTGTAATGTAAGAGTAAGGCCAGCAATACCAATGCAGTATAGGAATGGAGTAGGTGAGGAGGAGGGAAGTGGTACTGCAAATTCAGTGCCTGCTTGATATAAATGCTCTTAATTTCAATTTAACAAGCTCCTTTTACTCTTGGGACATGGTTTGGAGCAACTTGCTCTAGTGGAAGGTGTCCCTGCCCATGGCAGGGAGTTGGAAGTGGATGAGCTTTAAGGTCCATTCCAGCCCAAACCGTTCTGTTTCTATCCATCTTTTTTTTTTAGGTCCACACTGTTTTAAAGCCTTTTCCTGTAAAGCTTAATGTTAATAAGCATTATTTAATGTTGTTTTTTTTTTTTTTTTTAATGGTTAAACTAAGTTTTTAGTAACATTAAAAATGTTCTTTTCAAAACAGAACTTTTTGGTATGACAGCAAGTTCTGTTCAGTAAAGGTCTTTAAAACTTTTATTACTTATACCTACTGCTCACTGAATGTCATGGGATATGTTTATCCAAATCTATATTCTTGAGCCTTATCATGGAATCAGAGAACGGTTTGGGTTGGAAACGACCCCAAGATCATTCAGTTATAACCCTCTGCCATGGACAGGGACACCTCACACTAGACCATGTTGCCCAAGGTTCTGTCCAGCTTGGCCTTTAACACTGACAGGGATAGAGCATTTACCACTTATTTGGTTTCAGCACCTCACCACCCTCACAGGGAGGAGCTTCTTCCTTATGTCTAACCTGATCCTCCCCTGTTTCAGTTTAAACCCATCGCCCCATGTCCTATCGCCGCAGTCCCTGATGAAGAGTCCCTCTCTAACATCCTTGTAGACCCCTCCAGACACTGGAAGGCTTCTATGAGGTCCCCATGCAGCCATCTCCAGGCTGAACAGCCACAATGTTCTCAGCCTGTCTTCATACAGGAGGTGCTCCAGTCCCGTGATCATCCTCATGACCCTCCTCTGCACTTGTTCCAACAGTTCCATGTCCTTTTGATGTTGAGGACACCGGAACTGCACACAATACTCCAAGTGAGATCTCACAAGAGCAGAGTAGAAGGGCAGGATCACCTCCATTGACCAGCAGTCCTGAAAGTGAATGTAATATCTCTCTGTAATTGATTGCCATCTCTCAGCATTATGGCATGTATCTGAGCATGGGCCTGTGCATGGATGTGAAAATAAGTAATAAGAAAACAAACTACTGAACTTTTTGCACAAGTAACTGATTTTGCATCAAACCAACTCAAATTGCCAGCCATGCATCTGTAGTATTTTCAAATCAGATAAAAATAGGCTTGCTGTATTCTTTAATTAGCACAGCTGAAAGTTAGCCAGATCGACTTCGGACACAGCCGGAGCCGTACAGTTTGTCCCCATTTTGTGGGGAGTGAAAATATGTGATACTTGGCACATAAGCTAACTACGCTAACTGAAAATGTCATTAAAACATAGTTGACTAAATCAAATGTGATGGTTTACTGGAGATTAGTCCACAGAGTTGGAGAGAATGGAAAAGCATAGTTTTAAAGCTGTAGGCTACTGAAAGAAAGTGATTATCAATGACATGAAGATCCTGAGGAAAGCTACTTACACAGTGAATTCAATAAGCTTCTTTTGACAGGCCCTGGTGTTCTTACTGGCACAGAGTAGCATCATCTCCTGGAAACAGCTCTGTTGATTTGGAGATCCAGTCTTCCATCACAAATGGAATTGTAAAGTGTTTCAACTTGGGTGAGCATGTTCAAATGTTAAGATACTAAAACCCACCACTTTTTAATCTGTGTGCCCCGTTGCACAAGATGGGTTTCAATAAGGATAGAAGTGTAATATTAACATGGGTAAATTGTTTATTAAACAGGAGCTTCTGCCAAGTAAACATCTTATTAGTGCTTACTACATCTAACCTAGCTTAGTCATGGTGGAACTGCAATGTCTTACAAAGCAGATACTTTATTGTGCAAATCTAAGGTCAGAATTCTATCATTCCAAAGCTCACACCCTTAAGCAAAGGTACTCTCAACAGTCATGAAAAGTCCATAAAAAAGCCTCTGAAGAAATCAGAGGTGGACTTAAACCAGTTCTGTTACAAACATGTAAAACTGATTCTTCCTGAAACAGTGAGGACTGAATCCAAAGGAATTCCTTGTGGAGGAGCATCTCTACCCTCCCTGCAATGTTTTGCTGCTTTAAATTGTGATTTGAATTCCTGCCAGGAAGGTTGTGAGGGATATTCAATAAATGAGTGCATGTGGCAGCTGCTCTTGTCATTGACTTCTCTGTAGACAGCCCAGTTTGGGGGCAACACTGGCCCTTGTACCAAACTGCTATGTGTAGTTGGCTACCAAATTTACATTTACTGGCTTTTTCTGTCTTTAGAGATGCTATTTTCTTGTTAAGAACTTAATTATGAGGATTGCCTCATTCCCACATGTGACATTTCCCAGCTTTGGAAGAAACAGTAACCCAAACAACTTTGCCAAATTTCACCACAGAATATACCTCTTGGTGTTTCTCTAATCCAGATCATTTGGTTTCCTAGAAAGGACAGATCATCATTGCACAGTGTTTGCCTCTTAAAAAACTGCCCTTCAGAAACCACAGTAGAACATGGGCACTCTTAGGCAATAGTTTCCATATTTGGGTTTCTGACCCTTCATGAGGTTTGTAGCAGCCCTGAGTGAGGTTGTGACTATAGCCAAAATTCAATGCTTTAGATGGTTCTGGGGTTCTGAGTCATGCTGGGGGGGAACTTGCAATCAGAAGAAGAGTCACTCAAAAGCAAACTGGACCACATGTTACTCTTGTGTCAGATTCCATCTTTTGAAACTGTGGTGGTTATACACATTAGACTGTCTATAAGATATACCTGATGGTGGGTGAAGGTAATTACAGCCCATGCAGTTTATAGCCCACTCCCTTTTTAGAAGGAGTCACATGGAAAAGATGCAGGGTAATGAGTACAAGTTCCTCCTGGGGAGATTCTGACTTGGACACAAGAGCAGAGTTTTCCCAATGAGAACAATCAGCCATTGGAATAATCTCCCAGGGAAGTGGTAGATTCCCCAACATTGGATACTTTTAAGGTTCAGCTGGACAGGGTGCTGGGGTGCCTGTTCTGGGTCATGCTTTATCAGGAAAGATTGGACCGGATGATCCTGGGGTCCTTTCCAACCTGGGATTCTGTGGCTGTTTCACTTTAAAGACAAAAGACAGGATAGGAGGCAGAAAGACAAGAAAGGCCCCTAAGACTAGAGGGTGAGGCAGAAATCTTGCCTTTCCCCAAGTCACTGATTCACTTTGCAACACGCTCCAAAAAGCTGGGACCTCTTTAGGTAAGACACATTTGTTGGGCTTCCTCCCTTAAGGATCCTTTGATCTCTTTTCTATCCCAGCCCATATCCCATCAGTGTGAGGAGGTGGGATGGCTCAGTCACCCCATAGGCTCCCTGTCACTTCTGATGTGTACTCTCAATAAAAGCAGGATGCGTCCAGGTTCTTTGGTAAACAAAGGGATGTGTGGAACCATTTGTCCTCCCAGAGGCTTGCTAAACATCTCATGGGTAGGTGAGCATGACAGAAAACAAAGACCTAGTTCCAATGCTCTTGCAGAAACCTCTGGCCAGCACTGTCTGTTTTTGAGCAGACTGGAGGAATGTAAACATGTGTTTGGCCAGTAAAGGAGCTGTTATATAAATGTGAATTATGAAGAGGATTTCCCATGAGCACAGGGCTTTTGACACAACTTTGATCCCATGCAAGGCACAAGGAGTCACATGCTTTGCATGAGAACTGCGCTGGTGCTGCTCTGAGCCCTAAGAAACTGCAAGGGCATTTGCTGTAGTACAGAAACAGAAGCAGCTTTGATGATTGGAACTGAAGTTTGCCCAGCACCATAGTGAAGCAACCCTCTGTTTAATCAAAGAGTTCCATTGGTCAGAACATGTGAGTATCTCACTTTATCCCTGGGTGGGCCATCCATGACAAAATACAAGGAGAAAAGAACCTAATGAGCTTCCAAACCTCTCTCTTGTTCCCCATAATCTAGCTGAAACCAGCCATAAAATCTGTGTATCTCATCTGCTCAGGCAGCTATTATCTTCTCCCTGGGTTTAAATGCCTTCCTTTGGTCTCCCCTCACCTCCTGCATCTTCCCAGATGTCTCTATTTTTTCTTTGGAAAGCCAATACAATTCAGGCTACACCTCCAGAGCACACTAAAGCACCACTGAGCAGGTAGCTTAATAATGAGATGGATTGCTGAGCTAGAATACCTACAGTGTGTACTGCAGCCCAGCTAGTTCTTTCGCTGTATGGAGTAAATGTGCCTTTAGGTCTTCTCTGTCTCCTTTGTGACATTTCTTCCAGCTTGTCCTTGCTCCTATGCCCTTCTCTTTCTTCCTTCTCCCCCTTTACCTTCCTCCCAAAACTGCCCTTCTGTCTTGGTGTGCCCCTACTCTTGATCTATTCTGCTTTTCTCAGGACACGCTTCTTCAAGTAGGATGCATTGGAAGCTGCTTTTCCCTTCATGAACAGCAAAGTAGCTGATAAAAAGGAACTAAATAAAAGCAGTATAGATGATGTAGCATGGGCTATGGGATCATTCCATTTTTGCTGTTGTGAATGTGAGGTTCTTTTCTTTGCTTTCAGTGTTTTGAGCTGTCAGGATCTTACTTTCATGTTTTTTTCCTACACAGCCAGGAAGGAATCAAGTTAAACTGACCTTTCCAAAGGGATGCTGAGATTTTACATGGGTAACATGACTCCAGACTCCCACAAAAATCACAAGAACCAGGGACAACCTTAGGCTTTCTTTGCTGTGAATAGCGCATTGTGTGAGGGGAATTCTTCACCATGCCCAAAGAGAAGCCTGTCTTCAGGCCATTGGGGTGAAGGCAGCAGAGGACTAGTTTAATAGTGAGCCTTTTGGTGTTGCTGGTGGTTTCAGCAGAGTGTGACACTCCTCCTCCCATTACAGCCACCCCTTCCTCATGTGCTACCCTTGTGCATGCAGCATTTATACTGCTGAGTGATGAATCCAATTTATCTGACCAGAAAATAACATATGATCCTTTCTTTGCAGTTACTTTTTCAGTTGGATCAGAATTCCTTAATCCAGTTTGTGATGTGGGTCCAAAATGTGTCAGCACAGAATGAAGGCGATGAGAGGTATGAGCTTGCAAGCAAGAGTGTGAGTTTGGGGATATGAGCATCATGCAAGTGGTCTTTGGCAGTCCAGTGTCTGGGTAGTGAACCATGCTTTGGGACAGAAACCTTCTGTCCGCCTCGCCTGCTAAACTCTTACTGCATGTGGTGCTCTATAAATAATAGCTTTTGAAACTATAGCAAGGCTATTTCAAAAGAGAAATAGAATTCCACAGTTACTGATTTTCCACTGTGATTTATCTTCCAGCCCTCCTCCCTTCCCAGTCCCCTTTGGCTGAGCATCTCATTTATGCATTTAACAAATGTGAAACAGAAAACTCCACTGCTTTCCTCCCCATTCTGAAAGAAAATGGTGAGAATTCAGCCCTTCAAAATGACTAAGCAAGGCAACGGGAATTGTGCTCAGGAAGAAAGACAGAGATCTACATTGGAGGCTTTAGAGTGTTTTAAATAGCAAGAAAGAGTTAAAGCATTTAATAAACACAATTATTAAGTGACCTTTTAATTGAAGGAGTGTTTAAATGTCACTTTCTGCTCATATCCAGGAGGCTGTATAGGAGTTCTGTGCTGGCATCAGAGGGAGTTTGTAGTCACAAGGCACATGTATGCTTTGACTTAGTTAAGATATTAATGTTGAAAATAACATTTTTATTCCAAGCAATAAAATGTGAGTTACAGCTTTGAAGATGACAGAATTCAAAGCATATTTATTTGCAGTAAAACTCTGCCTCTGAAGGAAGAACTGATGTGTTGTTAATAATATTGATCCTGAAGTAAAATCCTCTGTGTCAAAGGGCCAGTTTTTACAAGATGATTCTGTGAGTGCCATCAGTACCCACAGAGCAGGTGATAAGTTACCCATCCTTCATCTGTGGCTCCTAGCCATGTTACCTCTCCTTATAGTGGTGTAGTAACAAGCTCCTAAAGGGTGTCAAAGCCTGAGCTGTATTGGATATTGACTCACAAGCTGTTGATACAGGCGAGCATAGTTTCCTTATGTCTTTGACACACAGGAAAGAAGGTTGACTGAGAGACCTCTAAATCTCCTAGATTAGACGTAACAGAGCGAAGGAGAGAAAATTATGACAACGTAGCATTTACATGGTCAAAGTCCTGCAGTTGTAATGACAGCCTCAATACCCTTGTAAAGCTAAGGAGTAAACACGGTTATCTCCACACAGAAGCTTGCCAAAGGTGACATGCCCTGGGATTTAAGTGAGATTTCCAGTTCCTCTTTGGAAACTAATAAGCAGTTGCAAATAAGGTGTAGCAGAGGTAAGAACAGATCCTGGGTCTTGTTGGCTTTCAAGCCCACACCACCTGACATCCATCAAAATCTCCTGTGCAGGAGGGAGCTGGAAGCGATATGAAAAGCTGGGTTTTGTTGTGTTGCTGCAGAGCAGACCAGCTGTATGGAATTTGGCTCCTGCAAATTGTCCTTCATTTGGTGTGTCCCTGAAAAGAAGTAATCCCTGTCTCCACTTCTGAGGATAACCCACAAGTTAAAACAAGGATTTTTTTTTTTCCTTGAGTGCCAACCAGCTATTATTATACAGTTCCTTATCAGATCAATGCAAACATGACCTTAGCCCTCGGACAGTGCATCACAGCACCATACCTTTCACAGGGAAAGGAAAGAGGAGGAGAGCACATACCCTGCTTTGCTTTCCAGATGTGACTGCAGGTATCTTCAAACATAACTGATTGTTCCATAACTATGCAACAATCAGTCTGTGGCATTCAGGCTGGTTGAGTGTTTCTCCTCCTCAGTCTGTTTTTTTGGTACTGTAAATACTGCTGTTCATGTAGCAGGAAAGCAACAGAGCCATAGCCTTGCTGGCTCATGACTGAAATATGTGAGGACAGATAGAAGCCATTCCTGAAGTCACTTGGTCAGCAAATCAGTACAAATCTACACAGCCTTTATACCTTAGCAATAGTCCTCACTGCACAGGGGTGAGTTTTGATGTGAGGGATCATGTTGTTAGAGGTGACCTTCCCTCAACCTGCCCTTTCTGTGCATTACAAACCAGAGCCCAAACTTGCCACCTGTAGGAAGAACAGAGCATACTTTGTCAAGCTGTTAGCTCTGCTGTTGTTGACATTTCTGATTCTTTGCATTTTACACTAAAGCCCAGCTTCTGGAGTTGAGTGGTTATGGGAGGAATTCAGTTTGTGTTTTATTTCTTTTTGTGTTCTTTATTTCCTAAGAAAGGATTTATGAATTCAAGGCTCAGAAGTTGAAAGAGAGGGGAATCCCTCTCCACAATTGCCACCTTTAGGAAATGGTGAGATTTTTAAGCAAATTTCATGGTAATGAAACCTGAGTCATTTAAGATCTGGGCTGCTGATAGTGCCTTCTTTAATGCCCTTTGTGTAGTCCCACAGACTCACATCTGGTCATAGACCAAGCACCCAGTTTGTGCTGTGTAATAGCAGTACAACAGGTTTTCTGATACCTGCTTACACCTCAAAAGTCATGTCATGTACATATTACTTGCACCTCCACGACTAGTTATTTTCCTTCTGAGCAAAGGAAGAGCTTCAGGCCAACGTGGTGGTGACATTTCCCTGCTTTCCTCAATGTGATGTTTTCATCAGCATTAAGATGATGAAAATATCTATCTATATAAAATAAATATAAGTAATATATTTATTACATATAAGGAATACATTTATTATATATAATAAATGTAAGCTCATATACAGAGCTGTCCTTAAAAGGGCTCCTTCTGTAAGGCTTCTGCTCAGCATCACTTGGGCTCTGAAAGCGTTCCCTTTTCCACATGTTGCTCACACTTTTCATTATAACATTTTGAGCAGCCACAGAACTCAATAACTTACCCCTCACAACACCCCCTAGAAGTGTGCAAATGTCATTTACCCATGGAGAAAGCAAGAGATGGAGATTAAAGACAATAATCTCTCCTGTGTTTCCATTCCTGGAAAAGAACCAATCTATCAAATTCTAGCTGAAGGTGAGGAAAGAAAATCAGGATGTGGGTGCAAACTCCATCCATCCCTTGGAGCTTATTAAAAGCAGTTCTGCCACAGCCTTTGGAGGTCAGGGCTGTGTGATTACAAAAAGAGACAAGAGAGATCTTTGTGATGGCATTAATTATCTATCACTCTGAGTTGAAGGTTGCAGTCTGGCACTGCAGAGACAGGAGGCAGCCAGTCGGTGACACAGAGCTGATGAGGCACATGTATTTACAGGGACAGTGAGGAGGCCATAAGAAATGACAGGGCTTCTTGCAGAGTTCACTGCATTGGAGTGGACCTTGAGAGGAGGAGCTGCTGGTGAAGGAGTAGGGAACCAACACCATGAAGAGCAGGATGATGGAAGTTTGCCATGACACCAGTGAGCCCTCATGGCTCTCACTGCAGCTGAAGTGCTCCTGGCTCACAGAGGGGAATGACAATCCATTGGGAAAGAGAAAATTACACAGATTGAATCAAGCAGAATTTGGAATGCATGCGCAAAGACTGTAACTCACAATGAACACTATATGTGACTTAAGTACAGGGGGCCAAATCAGGGCCTCTCACTTAATAAGAAGGCTGTATCCTGATTGGTGAATTTCGCAGTGGTAGATACATATCTTCCCCTCACCCTTAGGACAAGGCAATCCTGACGGGAGCTGGATAGGATTCCCCAAGGGAGTTATGAATTCTAAGTTAGATGAAGCAAATCCTATGCTTAAAAATCACCCAAATGAGTCTCCAACACAGCTGGTACCTGTCAAAATGTCGGTGTTCTTGCACTTCAGTATGTGCCACAAACTGGTTTTCCTCCATCCAGCTGCCTGTCTCAGTAATAACTCCAGTTCCTGGAAAGGTAAGGAGATGCCTCTATCTGTCATCTGTAAGACTTGGTTCATCTACCACTGTCATTCCAGAGCAGCAGAGAGAAATACATGGTTCCTCTGAGCTCTCTAATTCTGTAATTCTGTTTGGGGCTTAGAAAACAAGGTGATGTCTTCTAAATGTCATGGATTAGACAGATAAGTGTTCCCTCCTTAATCTAGCATTTTCTTTTAAAGTCTGCCCATTTGTTTATTGTCTCATCTTGTTTTTTGTATTAATTGTGGACTTCAGAGCTAAAGCCTGCTGCTATACACAGCAGGGACAGCCTTGTGGCTAGGATCTCTGACTTCTCAGCACTAGCAAATCTGTACTGGTAACAGTGCCAAGATCTACTGAAAAAGAAGTGTCAAGTCATCGTTCATGTACATCTGTGCCTTCCCTTCCTATGTCCATGGGAATCGTTAACTAAGGTGTTCTGTCCTGAGAGTGAGATTCCTTCTTCTCATGTTTTCTTGTTCACTGATCTTGGTTACCCTGGTGTCCAGTCGCTCAGTTCATATCTGATCAAATCCCTCTGATGACTCTGGACATAAAATGAAAAATTCCCACTCAACCACTGAAGTTCTTTGCTGTGAGGGTGCTGAGCCCCTGGGACAGGGTGCCCAGAGAAGCTGTGGCTGCCCCATCCCTGCACTGTTCAAGGCTAGGTTGGATGGGGCTTGGAGCAACCTGCTCTAGTGGAAGGTGTCCCTGCCTGTGGCAGGGGATTAGAACTGAATGAACTTTAAGATTGAAACCCAACCCATCCTATGATTCTATGGTTCTCTGACACAAATCTGCTCATGCAGCAGTTGAAGATTATAGAATCATAGAATAGTTAGGGTTGGGAAGGACCTCAAGATCATCTAGTTCCAACACTCCTGACATGGGCAGGGACACCTCCCGCTAAACCATGCCACACAAGGCTATGTTCAGCCTGGACTTGAACACTGCCAGCGATGGAGCATTCACAACTTCCCTGGGCAACCCATTCCAGTGCCTCACCACTCTTACAGTAA
>JASSUY010032268.1:0-10638 GCA_032466535.1 Forpus xanthops
AAGGTAAATGCAGAATACACAGATGTCACTTGTTAATTTTCATTATTCATGGACGAGTAGTCACCAGTTTAAAAAAAAAAAAACATGAGAGGTAGACTTTTTCATTAGAAGTGTCTCATTGTGGCTTTGACACTGTCATTAAAGCACAGATTTAAGCAGTTCGAAGAAACTCTGAAAATGATTGCTGAGAATCATTGCTCTCAAATTCAGCAGAGAAGGGAGAATCACATCTACTGATGTTAATCTGAAAACTTCCATGCTTCTTTTAAGTTGACATTAAATATATTTATACAAAATGAAGAACTAATCCGAAGTTCTATGTTTTATCACAACAGTTAAAGACATTTTTAAAAGATGGACAAATATGCATCCAGAGGCTCAGGACTGTGACATTAATTCAAATTTAAATACGTTCTCAGTTCACAACACATGCAACATCCAAAAGCAGTCAAATAGCACATAGGAAATCACAGACAGTGGACAGGAAAAAAGGAGCAAAACTATCACGAATGCAGGCATAGTTGCACAGATAAGTAATTTTTAAAAGAAATGTCCTAAACCCAGCTTTTCTGACACTGTCATTTCTTCTGAATTACATTAATACCAGATTCACCCTTCTGCCACCAATTTTCTCCTCATCATCTTGTTCTAGCACAGTTAAGGACATCTTTCAAAACCTACCTATGAAATGAAGGTAGGTCAATTTGATAGTATTTCTGTCTTCAGGAGAAAAAGCAGCCATCCGGGGAGCACTCCACATTCTCTTTTGGATAAAAGATTTTAGAATCATATAATAGTTTGGCCTGGAAAGGACCTTAATGCTCCTCCAGCTCCAGCCCCCTGCCATGGGCAGGGACACTTTCTAACCCAAAGCATTCTAGTATTCTATGATTCTACAGTGATGGAAATCTGTACAGAACAGTATCAATGGTTACCTCCAGTTTTTTTAAGAAACTGTAGTCTGTTTATAGCAAAAACTTGACTGTACACTTCACTAGATTTTATTTTTTGCTATCTGTGCTGAATCTTGTCTTGTTCCAGCTCTAGTTCCTTTTTAAGAACTGCCTAGTTAAAAGTTTCAAACACATCACTATGTGCTAGCAGCTGTTCACATTAAACCAAGAAGAGTTTTCCACTAGACTAAGGGAAGATGGAAAACAATAGTAAATGCTACTAAAATCCTATGTCTTCAGAACATAAGATTCAGGACATATAAATTGGAAACACGGTTATAATTTATGAAGGCTTAGAGACATCTGGGCTCCGCTGAACTCTGTGTTTTTTAACTGTTCCTGGTAACAATTATTGTGGGTCATATGACCATGAATAAGATTTTCCTCACATGTTAGCAACTGAAAGCAAGACAGTGTTGAGGAAAATTAGAAGTTTCAAACCATAAAAAGGGTCTTCTTATTTGTCACTTTTAACTTGACTTATAACTCCTTAACACTCATCACACATTTTCAGCATATGCAGTAACTTGACTGCCTTCCAAAATAGTTCTTCCAAAACACTTAAGCCTTGAAGATAATCACTTCCAGAAACTCAGTATTTGTCATGTGGTGATCAAAACAGCATGCTCACAACTGTAACTGCCCATGGAGAACTCCCTGCTTGTCATAAGCATTTTTCTTCTGAAGATCTTGCTGTGATAGCTTAATCACTGCTTGCTCTTCAAGAATAAAAACTTACTTTGAAACACTTGCTTTTTAAATGTATCATCTGAATAACAACATTGTACAAAATATCTGCATTAAAGTCATATTCTTAGTTCTGTGCCATGAAAAATTCATTAAGGGTCGATGAAAATAAAGTCCTAAGTAAAAATTTCTCTGAGAGCTTCTCAAATCAGTGGTTGTTGAACTTTGCAGTTGTTAACTCTGAAGAAACGAAACAGAAACAGACTTCATTTCAAAGTCATCAGTCCCTTGCAGTACTGTCTTTTCCCCCTTCCCACTTGTATACCACATGTCTATACGCTAATGAATTCTGAAACTTCTACACAGTTGTCTACACAGTAGATCAAACACTGAACCACTCAAACCTGTTTTGGTAAGTCTTAAGTATTCAAATCCATTCCTGCTGCTATCTCCAAGAAGACTGCTTCCACCCCTCTTGCTACCACTCTTCCTGGGGGAGGGTGGGCAGAATTGCTGTTTACACAGGAAAAAAAAAAGGCTCAGGAACTAAAAATAAAGTGTCGAATGGAGATGGTATTTGCAAGGCAACCTGATTTTAAAAGAATTAATAACCGCAGTCACTTATGGTGCTCATTCGGTTCCTGCCTGGTCACATTCTGTCACCAGAGACAAAATGATGAGGGAAAAACTGGCCTCAGCAGTGCAGGATAAAAAAAGAATATTGAGTGCAGTGTAAGATCTCACCATCCCCCTGACTGAATCCTTAAACATCTAATTCGCGAGAAACAGACACTAGTAAAACCCTTGGAGGGAGAGAAAATGCTTTCATAGCTTTTTTCCTCAGATTACTTGCTTTGCTCTTGCCTGCTGGGTTTGTAGAAAGTACATTTGTAAAGGAACGCTTTTCCTTCACCTTAGAGGTTATCGCAAAATCTATATTGGAAACCTTGGCTCAAGTTTCAAGACATTTACTGGGTTTTCCTATTTCCTATTTCCACTAAGGAAGTGACATTTTTTTCCAACATTTTGCACTTTTACTTTCAAAAGGAAAATCTACGCTGAAGTTTTTTCTTGCAGAGACTTCAAAACAGATTTTTTGGGTCGTGTTAGTGGTGTCAATTCAAGAAATACTTTCAGTACTTTCAGGAGCAACCTTGCCTAGTGGAAGGTGTCCCTGCCCACAGCAGGGAGTTGGAACTGGATGAGCTTTAAGGTCCCTTCCAACCCAAACCAGTCTGTAATTCCATGATTCTAAGATAGGTGAAGTGTTAGTAAGAGTTTATACACTTCCAG
Source organism: Forpus xanthops (assembly GCA_032466535.1). Lineage (NCBI taxonomy): Eukaryota > Metazoa > Chordata > Aves > Psittaciformes > Psittacidae > Forpus > Forpus xanthops. Next base: position 2,934 of record JASSUY010032268.1, read on the forward strand.
CTATCATGCTATCTTTGGCTAGCTTAATCTCTCACTCACAACTGCAAAACCTCTTTTTCTGCTGGGCTGATGACTTCCATCTTTTTTACTATAATGGTATAAAGGATGGAAAATACTTCAGTTATATATGCAAATGAGGCAAGTGAAAAATATGTTTGTTTAGCCACAGTGAAGGCACACAGGCTGGACCTGGTTGGTGTTATAGTTGAGTGAGTTCAGTTATATTGTATTAGTAGATTAGCTACTCACGAAAAAACAGTTTGAGCTGAACACCGTGAATTACAATTACATTTCATTAATACTTTGGACTCTCAAAAGGAAAAACTGGGAAAGTTTTCAAGACAGCATAAGTATCTTCAATTTGTATCCTGAAACAAAATTTTGTTTTGAAATGCAATTGTTGCAGTCTCCTTAGCAAAGCGAAAACCTCTCCAAAACCACATAGTGTATTATTTCAGCAAACAAGCACCAATATTTTTTTTGTTCTGAAGGAAGAACTCTGTTCTCGGTTTTAATCAGCAAAAGTTATTCACAGAGGTCACATCAGGAATGTCAAAGAAAGACACCGCAGATACCGCTGGTTAAGCATTTACTGGAAGTGCTACAAGGTACATAATTGTTGACAAGATGATTACAGGAAAAAGAGAAATGGTTTCATGGTTACAACAGTGGAATGAAACCATGGGAGTATCTCCTGTTTCACCCAGGCTGCTCATAACTGACTGCTACCTGTGCTGCTCATTTTGTGAAGATCTTGCTGTGATGTTGTAAGCAAAACCGATGAGAACTACAATAAAAGTATAATCTGTGAGCTGCAGTTTTTTAAATTCTGAAACATATGTCATGACACTATGAGAAAGCCAGAGTGTCCTGCCTCAGACTCCTACTTCTGCGAAGACAATATCATTTCATTTCAGAGAATTGTTATGGAAATGTTTTCAGACACATTCAGAAAGCTTGAAAAGATACCACAAGGATGAACACCAATGAGCCTGCAAGGAAATCAGTCATTCATTTCAGGAATCAGTTTTGAACAGAATGTAATAAATAATGCTCAACCCTGCTGTGATTACAAGGCAAACAGACTTTGAACCACAACTCTGAGAAAAATGACAAGGGTGAGGGGAGAAGCTAAACAACTTTCATACAAGTCTGGGCTCTGGACTTGTATCTTCCCAGTCTGGCAAGCAGATTTGCATAGTCAGTGGTCCAAAAGTCAGTCTGAGAAGTGCTTCTTGATGGAGCATTACTGGTCTGGTAGCAGGAAGCAAAGTATAGTATCAGTCACACTGGGGCAAATCAAAATGTTCACCAGAATTAGCAGCAGTTCACAGAAGGGGTTTACAAAACCAGTGAACAGCAATCATGTACTGCTATACTCACAGAGTTAACAGCAATTTACAATTAGAGACTTCTCAAGTGAGAGTAGATGCCTTCACTCAGGAAGAAAATCCCTTGTGGGATTTCCTTCAATGAGTCTATCCATATTGATTTTGAATCAGAGCAAAATCCGTGTCAATGAAACATGCTGAAGTGCCACTGTTTACCAAAACACTGGATTAACAAGTACTTCCATCTATTTGATTTAAACTAAGTCCACCTTATCCAAGATGATGGACAAATGAACAAGACGTGTCCACAACACAAATGAACCCAATCCACTCTGTCTTTGCACACACCTGTATTTGTTGGCAAACCTTTAAGCCCTGCTTAATCTTTTGATCATCTTCCATTCAAGAAGAACTTTTAGTAAGTTTGATGTTTTTAACTCCTGAACTGATAAATAAAGTTCCACTTTACCTGAATAGCAAGTACATATGCTCACATAGTTGAAAGAGAATGAGGAAAAAATACCAGCTTATAACTGTAAACTCTATTCCCAACTTGTATTTTATATTCTGTGTATGGACATTGTCTCAGCTTCTCTGACAGTGTCCTTTTAGGCTTGAAGAAGAAACTCATCTAGGAAACTAAACAACAGGAAACACAAAGCTTTCTTCCAGAGACAGAACAAATTAAAAGTTTCCTCAGTTTCCAAACTTAGTAATTTCTGAAAGCCTTAACTTCAGACTAATATTTAGAAATATTTAAAATTCAGTATTATTGCATAGCTTATTAGGAATGAAGCACTCATCTGCGAACACATTTCTTAAGGGAAGTAAATTGAAATGGAGAGCAGGAACAGTCCAATGCTCAATGAATTTTAACATTCTTCAAGGTGGCATCATCTAACTAATTAAACTGATTACATTTGAGAACTTGGAAGGCCTAGAGATAAATTCCTAGTCTTGAGTAGTCTTAAAATCCTCGATTATTAATCTGGTAATTGTATGAAGGCATTTGCTATTAACTTTAGCAGTTCAGAAAGAAAACAATCTTTGTCTGTGGCTCAAAGCTGTTCTAAATAATAAAGTGAATTTCTAAACTCTGATTCCCACTGCAGCCACTGAATGAAAGTAATTGCATTCTGTATCAGAAGGAAAATTTAAAGTTAACAGAAGAATAATTAAAATTCTTCTCAGACTTCCAAACAGCAGTTTTTCTAGTTCCCATTCTGATGAGAAATATTACTTATCACAAGAAAGAATTTATCCCGTGTGGTCTTGCTTCTCTTTACTATGGAAGAGAAAATTTGTACTGTTCCTAACTATATTTACACCCAAGACAGGGAAACATTATTATTATGCATTAAGTAAGCAGTATGACTTGAGTTATACAAAACTGATAAGAGGGAACAGGAAGAAGAGGGATAACAGTTACTGATAAGGGAGCAGCAGTTGGATGAGGTGATTGCTACAGATCCCTTCCAACTGAACCATTATTCTATTTTATTCTGTTCTAGTCCAGTCTGATCTAGTCTAGTGTAGTCTGCTCTGTCTTAAAAATAATCAATGGTTGGTCTTGACGATCTTAAGGGTCTTTTAAAACCTCTTTGATTCTATGTTTCTGAGATCCTGTTCTGCTCTGTTCTATTCTATTCTATTTGCTTGAACCCAAGTCTCTCTGCTCCTGCTCTTTGAAATGACTTTTCCTTTTTGCAAAATTTGTCTATCAGTTTCCAAGGTAGAACTGCTCCTAAGGAGGATTCTCTCATTATTTTCTTGTGTCAAATACATGTGGGGGAAGGCAGTTTTATTTCCTTTATTTTTTTTTTTTTTTTCTCAGAGAACACTATAGAAAGGTGTGCCCTCTATTCCTATATAGTTTAACTCTTCCTTCCACAACTTTTTTCCCCAGAGCTAAAGTGCCAATAACCCTTGTAGCTATATATTACTTCCAGGTATAGCTTGTCTTCTGGAGTTATGCAAGCAAGAAGAAAGAAATTAGACTAATTTTCATCCCAATACAGGCTCAAGCTAATTCTTCCAGGAAGGGTCCTAAGTGAAAAGGGGAATGCGAACAGAACTGAGTTCATGTCTTGCACAACTTCCTCGGCCTGTATAAATATCTAGACCTCAAACCCACAACTCCTCTAGGTTTTCTTCCTTCCAAGTAATAAATAACACCTCTTTTTTTGGTATGCTTGGCCAGACACACCCACATCTCACTGATTTATAGGGATTATTTTTTGTCTGCTCTCCAAAACAAAAAGATGCATGCAATTTCATGCAAATAATTTTCAACTGTGCACCAATTCACTGAATAGAATATTACACAACTCATAGATGATTATCTTTTCAGTTCTGTGAAAATAACTCGCTACACATAATTTACTTCATGTCTTGTTCCATCCCAAATCCAAATATGCAGCCAAATTATCCATCAATCAGGTATCAGCCAGCCCACCCTATAAATATGCAAAATACTAGTAACAGTTTAAAATCCATTCTTACAATCAAAAGATATCATTAGAAAAGTTTTCACTAAACTATTTAAACAACTATTTTAAGAACCCTTTCTGACATGCCAAGTGTCATTTACAGTGGGGATACAGGACAGTGTACGCTATGAGTTCTTGGTTAAAAAGGTGGGGGGAAGATAATTATTCATCTTTAATATTTACAAAATTACATTTGAAATTAAACGGTTATTTAAATGGAAGGGGATATGTTGAAGCAAACGAACCCCATGAAATGCCAGGCAAGGGGTATACAGGAATTCTTAATATCCACTCTTCATTCTTATTACAATGACTGGAAGCAAATCTTCCCAGCCTGCCAGTCTCTTTAGAGCTGAATCAAAAGCCTTCTGCTGACTTCAAGCCTTGGAACGGTCTCTGGAGGCGAACAATAGCAGCCACATGATTTAAATTTTAAAAATTAGTTACCTCATTAAGCACTAATTCATGTTCAGCAGGTAGACAATTCTACACAGTGAGAGAGGTATGGGCTATACATTTAGCTGAACAGCTGGCAGATTAAGCACGTTAAATTTCAGCAGGTAAAATTCCTGAGCTAAATTTCCATCCTAATTGTTATTTTACTCTTTAATCCCAGTTTTCACTGAGGAATTACTACATAATAGGCCAGGTGAGAGAATTACACAACATCACCATTTCTTAGCAGTTTAATCTTCAGGGCTACAGAAAGAAACAGTGAACCTTGCAAATACAGATAAAGGAAAATACATCTTCTACCACCTGCCCTGTAGTTAACCAACATTAGCACCTACAGATACAAGTTATATGCCAATTAACCTTATATTAATCACTTTAGTACTCTGTGATATGAGTGGGGTTTTGCATCACAGTTTGTTATGAATGAAGTCCACACAAGAAAGCCAGAAAGCAAAGAGCTTGCTAGGAAAAAAGTGTGGGGGGAAAAAGGTATGCTTAAGCATACTCAAGTAAATGCAAGTGCAGAAGACAGAGGCTCTGTATTCACCTACTTTTCCTGAACCTTTCCTGAAACCCATGCTGTAGCCAAACAGCTGGAGGAGAAAAAAAGAAAAAAAAAAAAGAAAAAAAAAAAAAAAAACCAAAAAAAATTGCAGATTTACAGCAAAGTAAAGGACCCACATCCAAACTCCTTCCAAGGTAAATAATTCCCTTCTGCTGTTTGTAAAGAGGCTGTAGGGAGCCTATAATTTCACAACAGAAAGCCTAGAATACTTTACCCCAGTGTTTCGAAGGCTCTGGCACTGGAAATAACAAAACTGACACAGAAACTGCATGCACATCAATAAAATTACCTATGGATATATGTTCATATGTTTTATTAGACCACAGACTCCTTAGGTCCAAAATACTCTTTTTTTCCTATGTCAACATAATGCATTAATAAAAGAAAATGTGATCTCTGTTATAGCTTTATTTCAGTATCTGCTGTGGAACATTCTTTAATATATAAGTGCATAGAATATCTAATTAATGTCTGGTCAGTATATTCCCTACATCATGTATACAGTTTGAGTGTATTAAACCACACAGGATATTATTTTTTTTTTGCTTATACATGTTTGTGCTCCAAGCTGCCAAAACCTTTCCTTTGCAATTCAAGAAGTCCTTCAAATGTATTCCTTGTGGCACTCTTGAGCTCCCAAAGGCCTACTAGCTCAAGCACCAGAAGCAACAGATTTCTGCTTTGGTAAATTATGTGTGCCCCACTTCAGGATTCGCAGGTGAATAAATGCAGTAGACTCTTTCATATACAAACACAACAGCTGTACAGAGCTGTCTTTTAATTAGTAGAAACACTTTTTAATATAGAGGATGTGACAGGACAAGTTGCCTTTCCGATTGGATGAGTAAGGTGAAGTGCAGGAATGCCACACAAATGCTAATGCAAATCAGAGATTTTAAAATAGAACCTGGTATACTCATAATTTTATTGGCTTTTTCCTGTTTTTCGCTANNNNTTTTCGCTAATCCTCCCTTAGCTGATAAGAAGTTTTTTTTTAATTTAAAGCTTTTACAGGTATCTACTAGACCAAATACTATTTCTATGTATGGCATGAAACACTATCAGTACTACTGATTTAGTCTGAACTTTGAGGACCTATGAAGCAATAAAGCAGGTTATGGTAAGAAACTGAAACCTGTGAATGTTTCCTGACATTTGAAGCTCTTCCTAACATGTCACTGAAAACAGCAAGACCCCTGACAGTGTAAGTATACTACAGATTAGGTTTAAAGTGAGAAGTCATTCTCTCAAGTTTTTAAACAGACCTGTATTGACAGCCATATTCCATAGGTAGTTGAATTGTTTAAGTTTGCTGTCAAAATGATTAATAGAATTAGGTGGATGAGGAACAGAAGAAATTCTATCAAAAAGAGAAAAAATAGCCTTACATAAAATTTGACAATATATTGCAAGTATGTCTGGTGGAGATATAAGGCGCAGGCATGGAATAAGTAAAAGATGGAACAAATAAGATAAATATTCCTAATGACTGATGGAGAATGTGAAGCAAAAGCCAGTCTAGATAACACCTCTGCTAAAGAAGTGTCTTTTAAAAGACAAAGCTGTTGATAGAACACAATTGAATTTATCACTGCCCAAGTAGAAGGCTCAAAATTATCTAAAGAAGAACCAGTGAGCATCTGGCACATCTCCTAAGTAATTTTTCAAACCATTGTCTTTTATTGTGCTCACACCCACCTTCTACATGAATTCCTTTATTCTTTCACTTGGAAAAGAACTGTTATTGTTCTCTTCCCTCCTCCCCAACCATGACTTTTCTTCTCCAAACAACAAATCAAGAGATACAGTTAAAAATAAAAGCAAGCTGAAGATTAGATATCCTACTGTAACCCTGTCTGGAATATGCCTTCAAAAACAATTCTGAAAAATCTTTTATTATGCTAATACGTCTTGTATTGATAGCATTCCCTACTGACATGCAGATCACAGTGGCATTTATGAGCATGTTTGATCAGCTCTTTTTGTTTTAATCCTACCAATTATGAAGCTTACCCCATAATTGCATAGGACACCTAGAGGCACAGCCACGTTACGTATGTTGTCTCTTCCACAGTGATCAGCATCGCTCAGTTTTGCCTTACACACTCCACCTATCACAGGTATGCTGACATCCATGACAACACACATCCTCCTCATATCACCCAACCTAATTAGGAGTGCCATTTTTCTGGACTCAGACACTATGCAGTGAAATTGCAGTGAAACTAAAATGCATGTGCAAGCCATCATCTTTACAACAGACCCAGAAATATATCATTATCATAACAGGCCAACTATATCTTTGTTCTCCATATGATTTAATTGCAACTGCTACTCTTTATGCAGTGTGCTGGAGGAGTTCTGCTCATCAACTCTGTTAGCAGCACCTCCTGTCAGCATCATTAGCAGAGGAAATGCAAGGTGAATATGGACTTCATGTGGATAATGAGCATGCTGAAAAAAGTAACTCCAGCAAAGAGCAGCACTGCTTCTGAAACATGTCATTGATTAGGTTGCTTAGTATTTACATTAGCAATCATGCTGGTGATACAAAGCTGGGAAATGTCACCAATACTGAGGCAGATTGGTATAGCAAAGTAATAACTGGAGGAACTCAAGGGATGCAATAATACAGACGGGATAGCATTTACTACAACTATGCCAGGGCTTTTCACACACGCAAAAGTCAGATTAACTGTTTTGATAAATGAATGGTGAGAGCATAACACATTCCTATTAATTTTAACCACTGTTTTTTCCTGATGTTTTCCCTACACGTTTAAAGCATCAGTACCAACACAAGTAGTAACGTATGTAAATTATTCATGCATAGAAATATGCAAATTGTAAAGGGTATCTGCATA
>JASSUY010032268.1:25806-39666 GCA_032466535.1 Forpus xanthops
GATGTAGTCTTAATATTAAGCCAGTTTATATAGTCGACCACGTTTTACTGCAACTCATACTCAGAACGTTGCTTTGATTTTTCTCCCCAACAGACTTCATAGAAGAGAGACATCTCTGAGACTACATTCCCAAATATGTCTGACATTGTTTCAATTACCTTTTTCTGTGGATCCCAGGCTGTCCACTATGACTTAAGTCATAGGCAGAACTACCAGACCCACCTCTGGAGAAAGGTTTGTCATGAAGTGAAACCACCATAGGAAGGAACCAGAGTGCACAAGAGTGCAACAGTACAAAGATACATCATTTCTTCAAGAAGTTGCTAGAGGAAAACATGCTCCTGAACAAGGACACCAGGATAAAGAGGAGCCTGGTGAACAAAGAAGTTACAATAGAATGTGCTTGATCACACTCAGGAAAATAAAAGCTATTATTTAAGAGGTTGATCTTTATCCTTAAGGACAACATATAAATGATGCATCATTCTGTATGAGGTCAGAAGGTAAGCCACAAAAAAAAAGAAAAAGAAATCAAGAGAAATCAGACAGAAGCATCATTAAAGTAATATATACAGGACGAACCATAGAAGAGAGCTGCTGTATCATTTTAGCTATTTCTCATGAAAACAGAACATAATTTTCCCACAAACACTGTATACTATTCACAGTATTAATCTAATCTTCCCTTAAAATTGGTCAAATAAATGGATGTTCTGTGGTCTTAAAATAGTTCTGGAATAGTATCTGAGAGCAATCAGCTACTAGGTCTTCATTGTTAAGCTAGAAAAGCCCTTGCAGGGCAATCCTGTGCAATTCCTCACACAAGTAAGGAATCTGACAAGTTACATACCAAACAGTATTTTCACCATCTCTGTTTCAAAAGCCTAAACTGCAAAGAGTGTGCATTAAAAATCAGTCTCAGAGCCTAGACCGCTGTCTGTAAATGTAATACTAAACTACAAAAAAAAAAACAAAACTGGCAAACAGATTAAAGCAGTATGGTCTATGGGACTGTAACTGAGAATAATCAGAGGAGAAGCCTGGATTAAAGGGATTGGTTGTGTGCAGTGATATCCAGCAGCGATAGAGACTGTTAAACAGTGAGAGACAGACTGAGAGATTGAAGTATTAAAAATAAATCAAATACCTCCTATTTTCTGTTTTTCACACTCACACATGGTGCATGTAAGTGTTATCCAAAAGTATTTCTTATATTGCCCATTGTCGTATCACTGTTGTAGAAACCTGAGACATGAGACATGCGATGGCAGAAATTAGTGTTATTTATGCACTGCTGTCACAGCTCTCCATAATTATACAGGTTGACACAGCATCTTGACAATGAGAGGAAAAAAAGCAGACATTTTGTAGATATTTTATCAGCCTCCCTACACAGAAGCATGGGAAATAAAATTATTGCAATTAAAAATTGGCAAAGCAATCATCTCTTTCAGGGTTTTTTGTCTCTGTCAGAAAGTTACTATTGTGACAATACTCAAAGACAGTAAAAGTCCTCAGCCTATGTGGCTTCATCTTGCAGTATAGGGCCACAATTCGGCTACACACAAATGCCTTCTATTGTTGAAAACACTTGAAAAATTTCAGTGAAAAAATTCAATGCAAGGGTAGCAGGATGGGAAGAAAGAAAGGTGATTACATGGAAAACACTGAGAAAGTCCTGCTCTGCATCAAAATAAAAAAATTGAAACTCTCGAGACTTAAACCCATAGGCTGAACCACTCAACAATCAACTTGAATCCTGGAAGTGGTAAAGTGAGACTGGACTGGGATTTAAGCAAACTGGTCTAGCAGAAGGTGACCCTGCCTGCAGCAGGGGGTTGGAACTAGACAATCTTTAAGGTTCCTTCCAACCTAAACCAGTCTGTGATTCCATGATCTCATGCTGCCCGTGTCCCAGCTACGCAAGATAAACACCAGACGAGGACAGCAAAGACTTATTACTGGTTAAACTTTTGTCTGTACAGAACTGCAATGTTGTGGTAAAGAATTTTTGATTGGCAAATTTATCCAGAGCTTTTATCAAGAGTCACACCCGATGCAAACACTACACCTCTGGATCTGGTCCTACGTATCATCCAGGACAAGAGGCAACAGTGTGCATTCACTTCGAACTTACAAGTCCCTGGCTCCCCTCCCTCTTCCCTGTGGCCTCCAAGGTCACATAAGACTCATAAAACTGAAGCAGTCACAAATCTTTCATTCACACCTCTCGTTACCTGCTGGGATGCAGACCTGCTGCTCAGGCCCTGCATAATAAAAGCAGGTCTTCTTGCGCCTGCTAATCCATCTGCTGTTCCTCCCTGCTGTCATCTGCCTATTTGACTTTACTGCTTCAAGTACTGCAGTTAAAATCCTAAAACTGAAAATTTTGATGTTCTGCTGCTATGAGTGGTATAGCCAAGATATTCCAGGATTCCCAATTCGAACGGCAGAGACAAATGAGTACCTCCTTCTCTATTTTCAAACTACTGCAGCAAAGAGTACACAAATTCAGTCACAAAATGGCTCCTTATTAGAAAGTTTTGGAGAGGGAGGGAAGTGAGAAATGATATCACTAGTCTCAAGAAACAGTTTCAGACATTCATTGCTTTTGTTGAATATAATGAATTTTGACTTGAAATACAGACCTCTTATCTAACACTACACAAACGTTTAGGAAGCATGAAACTAAATGTGTGGCACATAAGTGAATACAACTCCTCTTTATGCAATCTGAAGTGTGGGTATACCCTCAATATGTGTGCATATAGACACTATATAGTGTGTAAAATTAAGTTGTTTTCATGTGTATTTCATATGATAATACATTCACTCACACATCACATACTGTAATTATTAGATTAGCTAGAGACTTTATTAGATAATCACCGTCTGTTTCATTTCTCAGCTTTCAAAACTTGAAATAGAACACCCCCACTGTGATGAAAGGCAACACAGCTTGCTGATTACAGAGAAAAAAAAACCCACACAAATGAACAGAGAAACCCTGCAAGTATACTCTCACAACACCAAAATTGAGATTTAATAAAATGCCAAACCATGAGAAGATAAGCACAAATTTTGCACCTTCACATTTCTAGGGCAGCAGCTGCTAGCTCAGTCCCTGCTTTCAGTAACATCCAGCACCCAGTCCACAACTGCAGCTACTATTCTCAAATAGGTTTCCCTGCTCCCGACCTGCAATACAAATGGCACAAAAGCTGCTTTACCATATAATTACAAAATTAACCATACCTTACTGTCACTACCCACAGCGACCCGGCCTTCCTCTAACAAAAGTTCTATGTCTCCTATAAAGAAGAAAACTTAGAGCCATTATCACTTATTCCTCTGGTTGATATCACACACTGAATTCAGGATGATGTTGGCATTCCCCCTATGTTATCCCTTCACTCCCATTAAATTGAAAATGCATGTAGGTCCTCCAACATAAGACAACATTTTCTGAAGTTTTTAAGTTTGTAAATGTTAAGGTTCTCATAACTTGTGTTCAGGTTTGAATTCTTACTGTTTAACATATCATCTGGCCAAGAAAAAATACTCTTATTTTCACTGTGGATCTGTTCTGAAAGTTGAAATGAATTAATATTGTTTTGCTGTTCAACCTGTATGCTTTCAAACTCAAGGCAGCCAGACTTTAAGTACGCTACAAAGAAGCCCATTGACACCTTAAATACAACACGGACCACCCCTTAAGATTTCAGATATATTCCTGGCTATGTGCCTTATGTAAGTTTTAAATGTGTAAAAAAAAAAAAAAACAACTGAAAAACACATGGTAACTCCTGTGTGACTCATAACGGATTTGAGAATAACAGAGATTTATTTCTGACACTTCCAAGTTCTTAAACACTACTTCTCCAAATATCTTTACTTACGCTGAAGGGATACCAGGCTGTGAGTCTGTCACCACTGCTGTATGGACATGAACTGCATAAACAGCCAATTCAAGGCGCAAGAATCAGCCTCTTTACAAAAAGCGACTGCCTTTTGAAATAACTTCCAAAGTGGATCTTTTCTTCGATTTTCAACTGGATGGTAATTGAGAAAATGTGGAGAAGGGAAAATAAGACAGTGACCCTTTTCACTATGCTACCATTGATACCCAACCTTGTATAAAGTATACCCTTTGAAAAAAGCCATAAAGGACGAAGGACAAAATCACAATGAGCACAGAAAGAGGAAGATGGAGAGTTAAAAGAATTCAACTAATACCACCATGACTATTAGTTCCAGTCATAATAATGCAGGGCTTGACATCAAATTCTGTCCTAGGCTGACCAGACACATACCGGATGCAACAGGAAATCTGCTATATGCTTTCTAGAGGCTATATAAGCAGTCATGGAAAATCAATTTGAATACAAATGTAATTTGTTAAAAGAACAGTAAAAATCATTATGCAGGGTCACACTGTCAGCAATTTGTACAGAAGCAGATACCGTCCAAAGACGAGTTCAGTAAAATAAAAGAATCTTGGTCTGCCAAAGTCTCTGTGATCTTTTTTCAGCCTTCCAGTATAGTTACACAAGAACAAAGCTACAGTTTACCTCTCTTGTTTCTCAGCACTTTTATTCCTTGCAGCTTATTCCAGCTGCAGAAAGAGGCTTTATAGAAACTTCTAAGCCTCAGAGAAAGTGAAGGTTCCCACTGTAATGGAGAAAAAAGCAACATCTTTGAAACAGTTCCTGGAAAGTTTTTATCTTGGGGTGACAGGACACAGTCATAAAATAACAAACTAGATTTGCCTGGTTTTGGCAAAGTTAAAATCACACTGAGGGAAACCATACATGAAAATTCAGCAAACGAGCTAAGTGAAAAAGTATGGTACACTTTAAGGATCTACTTCGTGTGAAAGGCAACTGAGATGCCTTTATTTATTAGGATTCAGAAGATCCTGTTGTGAAGATATTTAACACATGCACATGTAATATAACAATTTGCGATGCGCTTACAGTACTGTGGTCAATCATTTACCCATCCCATGAGGTAAATCTAGGGACTAGAGCAGCTACTAATTTTAAATTTTGTCTTCATTTGATGCCAGTCTTCACTGACTATTCTTGCTTGTTCCTAAAAACAATGCACAGTGGGACTCAGAAACCTGTATTACTATAGGTAAGATGCATCGTATTTCTTTCATCTGAAATAACTTCTTGCAGTCTCTGTAGTCATGCTTGCAGGCACTCTCTGTTTGGAACACCAGATTGGCTCACTCTCAAATTTGACCAAGGAGCAACAACAGCAGCAAATGTGAAATCTTTGCACTGTTTTGTGGTACATATAAAAGGGCATTCCTTATTAAAAATGCACGTGCATCTTTTTTGTAAACTAAGGGGTAGCAATCACTGCACCTTTGAATCCCAGTTTCATCATATACATGCATATAAACACATCTCTGAATATCAGTCTCCTGTCACAGTGCATGAGATTGCAAATTTATCAGACCGGCTACAAGGAAGAAAATTCCAGTCTTTCACTGGGATGACTTTTTCATCATCATCTCTCTCTCAGTCTTTCTCTCCCTGCTTCTCTCTCCCTCTCAAAAAAAAAAAAAAAATAAAAAAAGAAAAACAAGGAGAACAAAAAAAAAAAAAACCCAAACCAAACTTGCTAATATACTATGTATGTGCTTCAAATGCAGAAAGCAGAAGAGTTTAATGATATTATGAATAAACTGGATTTTGATCTCCATCATTACTGTGCAGAGCTCCAATAAAAAAGCAATTAGCATTTTTCCTTAACTGCAGGCTTGAAAAACAGGTCAATAATGAACTATATGACTTAACTTTTATCTGCAGCTGGAATTTTCCCCAAAAGACAGTGAAGAATTGGCCACAGCATGTATGAAGCTACCATAGGTTTTCATTATACACCATTATAGAAATGGACTCATCAAGTAATATTCAAACATAATGTTCAATGTACAAAAAGTTTTCTGCTATTCAAAACCTGCTTTCTAAAGAGTTCAATACTTATGGTGCTTAGTGTCATAACTTGGAGAGGATCTACTAAAAGTAAACATTACAAACAGTGAGCAAAATTAACCCAGTATATAATAATTTTCAAGCAATTTTTTATTCAGTTTAATAATTAAAAAAAAAAAAAAAAAAAAAAATACTGTCTCATTTTCTTCTGTTTCATTTTGAAAGTCAAGGACAAACCTTTAACTGAACAGTTGCAGCTTAAGCAACCATGGAGCAAATGGGTGTTTTTCTCTTCCTATTTCACTTCTATTAGAAAATCATAAATTCTGTGTGCTGAAGCTTATTAAAAACATGGCAAGACCAAACTGAGATGGAAAATTGCCTCAAATGGGTACTGCGGCAAGTCAGAAGCCCAATGCAAAGTACTCACGACAAGACCAGACTGTGTGGCAGATACAGCACTTTTGCTTAAAAGACTTTAGGTATAAACTGCCAAGTACAAGGACATATTGCATAAGCTATCACATGCTGGCTGCAACTGGGTAAATGTTACTGGGTTCTGAGAAGACATCATGCTAAATTATTTAAGATATGATGAAATATTCAATTTTTACTGATACACTGGTTTCATTTTAAAGGAAGTGTAAATAATGACAGGAACTGGTCTAAAAGAAGCCAAAAGAAATATACCGCTACTCATTATGATCCCAGTTGTTCTCTAAGCTTCGGGAAGACAGAGCCAGGACCACAAAAACGGACTCCCCTAACCCCGGTACCGCACAGAAGGGATGAGCATCCCAGGGGCAATGGGTAGGGGAAGGGGAGAACGGGACACGGGGGAGCCCCCACAGGGGATTCGCGCAGTGGAGCGAGGTAGCAGCGTGGAGAGGACTCAGGTCGGTCCCTGCGCCTGGGGCTGGAGCCCCGTTCCCCAGAAAGGAGCGGATGGGACGGGTGGCGGAGGGACCCCCATGTCCCCCAGCACCTTCCCCTGTACCCCAGTCACCATCACTGTCATCACCCCACCGCGCCTGGCTGAGTGAAAGGTGAGCTCTACCAACTTTTTTAATGAGCGGAGGGAAAAGCCAGGACTAAATAAATCACTATACATCATAGTAAAAGGAACTCCTAAGAGCTCTAAAGTTATTTTCCTGGGGTAGGGTTGAGTTTGAATCAGTTTTTGTTCTGTTAGCTTGTTTTGTATTGTTTTGCAGGTCTGGCTTGGGGGGGGAGGGAAGAAAAACAGGACCTAGAGAAGGAGCCGCTAGGGTTTTGGATGGAGGTGCCCTAGTTTGAGAGAAGCAGGAAAAGCGTCGCCTGACAAGGACTGTCGCTGCTGCCGAGATGCTAAAGCCGTGCTTGCAAACTGTTTCCGCAGTTTGCTGGATCTCCGTTACCTCAGCGCTAGTAGCCTTCAGATTAAAATGAAGACCGGTGACTGGGTTTGGAGGGCTGACAAGAGAAAAAAGATGTGGACAGCTCTGCGGATATTATTAAATCTTCCCAGCCGCTCATCTGGTTCACATTTAAGCTCTCACAGCATTTCTTTGCCCTCTAATTAAGCGGAGTTTTAAAACAGAACATGTCTGAGGGCGGATCTTTCTTCGGCTTCTATTTGAAAGAGATAAGGGGGAGGGGGGTGTTAATTAAACTAAAGAAGAAAAGGCAAGCCCAGACGGAGGCACCCTGCCGACAGCAGCCTCCGCGATCCCCCCGCGCTTCAGCTCCGACTTTGTGAGAGCTCCGGCGATGCATCGACCCCCCCCTTGTCCCCGCTGCTAGTCCGCTCACCTCGGGCGAGGCGCGGTGCCGCCAGGCTCCCGCAAAGCACCAGCCAGACCAGCACCGCGCCACTCATGCTCCTCTGCTCCGCAGAAACGCCGCTTCTGCCGAAGGAAGGAAGAAAAGAAGGAGGGCTAGATGGATGGGTGGGTGGATGGATGGAGGTAGCGGAGCCCCGGAGCGGCTGGGTACGGTCGGATCGGTCCCCGCCCTACGAGCGGCTCTGAGGCTGTCCTGACAACCTCCGACACTACGCTCCCGCCAGGTGCCGCCGCGCCTCCACCACGGTCCGGCCTGCCGTCTCCTCCTCTCCCTTCTCCTTCACCGCCTCCTGCGCGCCCGCGTCCGCTCCGCCTGCTCCGCGCGCACCTCGCTCCGCCCCCCAAGCCTCGCCTTCCCTGCTGCTGCGGCGGAGGATGCGGAGGGACGGTGGCAGGGAAGGGAGGGAAGGGAGTAAAGGAGGCGGCTCTCTCCTCCCTCCACAGCCGGCTGTGCGCTCCTCTGCCGCCTCAGGACAACACCTCTCGAGCTCCTCTTCCGCAGCAAATCATGCCGCGATTGTGTCTGTAGTGCCCGTGGGTAGCAGATCTCATCTGTTGAGGAGCGGCCGCTGGCCAGCGCGGTTCACAGAGGTAACTGTGCTCTCCACAAACTTTAGTCTTGCGGATGTCACCTAAGCACTGCACTTTGCAGTATGTAGTTTCAAACCATAGCATCACAGAGTGGTTTCGGTTGGAAGGCACCTTAAAGCTCATCCAGATCCAGCCCCCTGCCACAGCAGGGACACCTTCTACTAGACCAGTTTGCTCCGAGCCCCATCCAACCTGGCCTACAGCACTGCCAGGGATGGGGCAGTAACAGTTTCCCTGGGCAACCTGGGCCAGGGCCCCACCACTCTCACAGACGCAGAACTTCTTCCTAAAATCTCATCTCAATCTCCCCTCTGTCAAAGACATTTCTCCTTGTCCTGTAACTACAGGCCCTTGTCAAAAGCCCCTGTACAGTTTTCTTGTGAGTCCCCTTTTGGAATCGAAGGGCTGATTTACAGTCCTTCCGTAGGCAGAATGCCATCCTGGCCGTTGCTGAAAGGATCCAGGATGGACAAAGCTAGACCACTACTCACGGTGTTCTCTGTCCTGCCTCTTCCCTCTCCTCATTTTTTTTCCCTCCTCCCTCTCTCCCATATATATATACCTACTACAATGAAATAGAAGTGCTAATTGCGCAGTGGGAGTCAAAAGGCTCTTCATGTACTTTAAATCTGTAATTTGCATCCCCTCTATATGCCCTCATAGTAAAAGAGCCCATATTAATGTTATATTAAGCGGTAATGCAATTGCTGAGTGAGAAGAATGCACTTAACAGCATTAGGCTGTTGAGAAGCATTTCTGTAGATACAAACAGAATGTCCCGGCTAGTTGTATGACAACAAGGAAAGACATGAAATTAAGACCGCAAAACGATCTGTTAAAGTCGCCTAATCTGTTGTCTGCTTTGGCTAGCCTCTCACAATAGTTTCCTTTGTACAAGCCCTGTGTCTACCATTAAATGCCTGTAAGTGGCAGAGTGACAGCCTTTCCCTACAGCTCTGGTTTTACATCTGGGTTTTCACTTGATAGCGTTTTTCCAGGGCATTGGAAGTATTTGAGTTTCAATAAACTGCATTGTCAGGGAAGAATTAAAAAGATCAATATTTTTTTTTTTTTTTTTTTTTTTTCCCATTGCTTAAGCTATGAAATAACTAGTATTAGCCACACCTCCATAAATAGGATTTTACACCAAGGATCCCAGAGCATTTTCTGCTTGCATACAGAGCACAGACATGCACTTCACTAATCACAGAGGTTCAAGCCTCCCTGGCAGTTCTCAGACAGCAGCAATGGGGCACTGAAAGATTATCCAGAAGGTTGGGACAGATAAAAGAAAAAAAAAAAAAAAAAAGCCACAAAAATCCCTGTCACCATGACAAAGCACACACTAGCAGAGAAGGTACGTTAAAACACAGGCTTTAGTCCAGCATATTTTTCTGCACATGCACTAGCTGGTAGCATTCACCACAACTTTTGCTGTCTTCACTACTCCATGCCCTAGCATAATTCACCTGGCAGCACCCACATGGGCTGCAGTCATGCCTTCATTCTGCTGCACAGACATACTATGCGATTGCATCTCCTACAGCAGCTTGGGTTCTACACATCGGTCTCCATGCTAGAGATATCCCCCAAGAACTGCCTGGAAAGAAAATAGTTCTGTTCCTCCTTGAGGGTTTGCTTTACTGTCAATACAGAGATAGTGGAAATTTAGGCAGCCTTAACAAAGCTTCTGATATTAATGCACCATTTCTCCACAATGGTGCCAATTTTGCTGCTTATCTCTTTTACAACCAAGAATCCAGCTGTCATAATTACAAGGCAAGCTGTACTTCAGCTGCTGTGGCAGCCCAGCATGCCTGCACCCCCAAGTGGCAGGTTTGCCTTTCTTTTTAATTCTTCTTGAGGAATAATCCCGTAATGCAGCCTCTTTATTTCTCCAATTAGGATAAATTTAAAGGACCTAACTATATTTGGTACTGGGATGTCTTTTTCCACTGAGAGCCTATGACTAACTGCTGATAAAAATGACACAGATATAGCTTCTTCAAAGCCAGGCATTGTTTATTCAGCCAAAAGGGATGAAACAGCAAAAGGCTTTTATGTTCAGTTCTTACCTAAAATGAAATGCCTTTTTTTTTTTTTTTTTTTTTTTTTTAATATTTTTGGTAAGTTTTTACTCAACAAAATCTGTCTCCCCACCTCAGAGTAATTACACTGTTCCTGCAGCTTTCTTGCTGCCCTCTGTGCTAGGTTCCTCTTCATGTGCTGCTTTCCCCCTGTGTTTCAGGAAGGACAAGGCAGGGACACTCCCTTTCCCCGTGCCTTTCCTCTAGCCCAGTTGTTTAGCAGAGAGCAATGCAATGCTCCAACTGGCTGCTGTGAGAATTGTCCCAATCTACAGACTCTCCCTCCAAAATCAAATATAGGTTTTCTTAATATAGGTCTTCTGATACGTATAAGCCAAACCTGTTTACTGTGCTAGCCTGAGTTTTAGCCAGAGCTGTCTGTGCTACTGTGCTATTGCCAGCAGTTCTTCAGTGCTGCATCATTAGCTTCGTCATTGGGGTTGTTGAGATTGCAATATGTCACAGCATTCTCTGCCTCCAGTGCTGGATCCTTGACCTGACCTTCTCGGTGAAGAGGCTAAGCTGGTGTACTTCGTTATCATTGAAAGGTCAGAAATGGTGGATTTTTGCCTTTTGTCATATTCACCTATTTTGAAGCCACTTGCCTCACTTGGCAGTTGGAAAAACTCATGACTGATACTATTTCTAAGTACTATAGGTATGTAAACATCGTTTTCACCTGAAGACCCAAGACATCTTGAAAGTTCTTTTTCCCTTATTTGCTTTCATATCTGCTGATTCTTAATGAATGGTGAAGGCACTCAACTGAAATACAAGTTAGATGGGATGGAAATGGCACAAGCCATTGAAGTTCAAGCTGAGATTCTCACCTTTTACATGAATTTGAATATCTATATACAAAATGTAAATATTATCTTTTTTAATCTGTATTTTTATATTTATCTGTAATGCAAATTCATGTGAATTCATAGCATGTTCCATGTTCTGGACTTTAGTAGCCCCTAAATGGGATTAAGTACTGCCAGGTATTAATCCTTACTTATCCTCTCTTCTTCCTTTTTCTGTCATCTGTTGCATGAACATAAGACACAAAGATTGCTTTTCAATTTCCAAATTGTTTCCATGCTTCAGGATAATTACTGTTGAATGTATTTATCTACAATCAAATATGCAAATATTTATTTTATTTGTTTACTAATCATTCAGGGTCATGAACTTTTTTTGCATCCATTTTGTTTTAATTCTTCCATCTAATTGATCAGCATAATTTACCAGGGATTTCTGCCTAAGAGGATTATCAGATAGGGGCTCTGGAAATAGGCTAAGGATCCCTCTTGATCTTCTGGAACGGAAAGAGTAGAACTGAGAGATCAACATCTGCCTTTCAAAGGAAAAATACAACCGTGTCAGCTGGGCAAGAGTTATTCTGCAGCTGTAATGTTCATTTTTTTCCTTTGTCTTCCTTCCATTAGTACTTTATTTTTCCTCCTCTTTTGTATGCATTATTTCCTGTCCTACCTCAAATGCTCAAATTAACCGTTTAAGGTCCTGCAGTACATTAAACAGAAAAAAAACATACAGCCATTAGGTGTAGGCAGCCACGTCATTTACCACACTGCTCTTAGATAAAAAGCCATCTGTAGAGGAACAACAACAACGAAATTTAATGTACAAAATTAGCACATTTTTAGCATAAGAAGCAGAATAATCCTTAATGGTAAATAGTAGTGGCATAACTCTTACACTTGTTACACAGAAGGTGAATTGAGTAACTCTTATCAATGCTGCAGTAGTAAAAGAGTAAGAACTATCCTTAATTTTACCAATGTTTGCCAATTTTAGAAGTCACATAATAAACACAAATTTAACCTGTCAATTACCCAGTAACACCTTTAGGGTATCTTGGATACTAGCTTTGCTTGAGAGATTAATTTTATCACTGACTCCAGTCAAAGCGCTGGCCAGATTTGAGTCTTCTTAAAGTGAGAGATCAGGACAAGCTCAGAGCTCAGGGTACACAGGCAGAGATTATATTGCCGCCTCAATTATAACTAGGGCTCTAAAAAGCCACACACTGCTGCACACAAGCAGTGGAACTTTCCATAATGTTTTCTAATAATATATGCTTTGTTCACTGGGGATTTGTCATGCACCATTCGCCATCACTGGCTACTCTCATTCTGCAAGTCATCACCATCTATTTTCCTTGTAGAAAAAAACAGACACTACAACTGTCTGTCACTACCACTGCAACACTGCCAGAATTATTCTTTTGGTTGACACTGCCTCTGAAGAAGGAAGCAATTCTTTCTTTTATCTCTTCCAGAACAGAGTCCAGTCACCCACATCTTGAACATGCAAGGTTTCCAGTTAAGCCAACACAGGGTTTTGTTGCATAAAGCATAGAAGATCCTGCTTCTCTCAAATCTTTCTGGTTCAAAAGAAGTGTCATGTAATGCTGCATCACAGGAAAGGGAGAGAAGTGGCTGCAACACAGGGAAACATGCAAACTCCATTTTTTTTAAAAAAAAGTAGCTTTTCTTTCAGTCTTCCATACAATGTTTGTTTTGGTTTTTTTACTATTTATAGAAAGGAAGCATTGAAATCAGTGCCATGATTGGTTTTGATTCTTTTATCTTGGACATAAGCTGTTACTGTCTGCAGAAGACAGATATTTAAAATCCCATGCATTGTCTAAATACCTGAATATGTTTTAAAATGAACCCTATGCCACCCATAGTATGAATGTGTAATGCACTTGAGAACATAAAAGAGGAGAAGGGTGCACTGGCTAAGGTGTAACAGCAATCATTGAAATGTGGTATTCCTACATTTTGTTCTTCAGATCCTTCTATACACCTCTGAAGTTATGGAGCTAGATGCTAATTAATTTAAGCTGAAATTATTCCCTGCTCACTTGTGAAAGGAAGTTAGCAATTTAGATTTATGGGAGTGGTGAATGGTGGTTCTTTTGGGAGCAGTAAGATGTATAGAATCTGAACACTAGCAAATGTGTCTGTTCAGTGCCTCCACAGGCAGTTCTTCAACAACACCATGTTGTTCCTCTACTTCTGTATAAGGAGGTCTGAGTTAAAAATTAATGTCACTCTTCTGAGTTGCTTACATTCATAAAACAATATATGGCAGAATGGTTTGGGTTGGATGAGACCAGTTCCAACCCCCTTCCATGAGCAGTGACACCTTCCACTAGCCCAGGTTGCTTCAAGCTCCATCCAACCCAGCCTTGATCACTGACAAGCATGGCACAGCCACACCTTCTCTGGGAAACCTGTGCCAGGCCTCATCACCGTCATGAGGAAGAACTTCCAAAGATCTCATCTCAATCTTTGCTCTGTCAGAAGAACTTCCAATGATCTCATCTCAATCTCTCCTCTGTCAGGTTAAAGCCATTCCCCCTTGTCCTGTCCCTACAGGCCCTTGTCCAAAGCC